>CM018691.1:31776540-32009040 GCA_009363875.1 Mikania micrantha | reverse complement strand
TTTTCCTTCTTCTTGTTGCTGCATATCTCGTTTGTACACATCTTCTCTTTGTTTTCGGGGCCTCTAGTGAGTTACAAACAGAGTTTGAAAAGGTCAAATCTTTGATGATTCCATCATCTATGATTGAGTTGCGAAAAATTCTGGATAGGTATCCTACATCTGAACCGAATTCTTTCTGGTTAAAGAATCTCTTTCTAGTTGCTCTGAAACAATTAGGAGATTCTCTAGGTGGCAACATGCTATTGGGTGGTGGTCCGGTCAAATCAATACGCTCTAAGAAGAAATATTTGAATATCAATCTCATCGATCTCATAAGTATCATACCAAATCCCATCAATCGAATCACTTTTTCGAGAAATACGAGACATCTAAGTCATACAAGTAAAGAGATCTATTCATTGATAAGAAAAAGAAAAAACGTGAACGGGGACTGGATTGATGATAAAATAGAATCCTGGGTTGCAAACAGTGATTCGATTGATGATGAAAAAAGAGAAATTGGTCGAAATTGAAATCGATTTGTATTATCCTTTCTATTTGATTATCTTTATATAATCTATTTCATTTTTTTATGAATATGTCCATTTGTCTCTTTTTTATTAGTGGTTTAGAATAGAATAAGTAGTCACAAGTAGTCAGATGTAAGAGAATATCTAGGAATTTTCTTTATAATAGATGGGTCTTGGTATATTACTTTTATTAGAATCCAATCCCAATGGAGGATTTTCTATCGAAAGAGAAGACTAGGTCTAAGTAAGGTATACTAAAAGCCTATTAGACATTGTTGACAATGTTTACAATGAAACTTAGCATTAGCAAAGAGATTAGTTTTCAAACTTGATCTTGTGCACAAATACCGCACAATACCGACGTAAATGACTATTAGATTTGTAGACTTGATTTGGGTTGGGTTAGGTTGGAGTTTTTAACCAGACTTATGATACAAAATTCATGATCAAATGTTAACCCTCCCTTATAGCGTTTACCTGTTAACCCTGGCATTTTTTGCCCGAATCTTTGTTTTTTTCATGGTTTTTATTATACATAAATAGGGGTTTCTTTTTGTGTTTTTGTTAATTCATCACCGTTTATAAATAAAATTAATTGTAAGTTTAAGTTACACTATCTGATATAAATAAGTGTAAGAAACTTACACTTACTTACACTTTGATTTAATTTCTAAACGGTGATGAATTAGCAAAAACACAAAAAAGAAACCCCCCATTTATGTATAATAAAAACCATGACAAAAAAAAAAACAAAGATTCGGGCAAAAAACGTCAGGGTTAACGGGTTAACGCTATAAGGGAGGGTTAATAATGGAACCATCCCCTGTATATATATATTCGGGCAAAAAAACGTCAGGGTTAACGGGTTAACGCTATAAGGGAGGGTTAACAATGGAACCATCCCCTGTATATATATAGGGTTTGAATCCTTTGAAAACCCGATCTTAAAGAGAAAACCCTTAAACCCTGTGTGAACAGTTAGATCAAACTTTTATTAGATTTTAATTAATTAAACAGAAATAACTTGTGGTTGATAATTAAAGTTGAATATTTGATTAAGAGGTCTGAAAGCAAAATACCTATTTTACCCTTTTACCTTTTAAGGAGTAAATTAAACTTTTTTTCAATTTTTTTTCTCTATCATCTCTCCTACTTTCATTCTCTTTCATCTCTTCTCTTTCCCATTTTCTCTCTCCTCGTTTTCTTTTCTCTCTCTTTTCTCTTCTTTCATCTCTTTTTTTTCTCTTTATATTTGATATTAACTAAAAATTAAAAAAATATTTTTTATAAAATGTCAAAAAAATGACCAAAATGTATAATTTTTAAACAAAATTAAAAAAAAACTTAAAACTTATTTTTTTAAAGAAACAAAAAATCTACATGTGTGTAAAAAAAGTACACAATGTGTATCAAACAGAATATATACTGCACAAACACAAGTATTACATATTCTCAAACACAATAAACACTACACATGTGTATTTTTTACATATGAAACAAATATTACACATGTGTAATTATATACAAGCACATCAAATTAACCAAAAACAAAAAAATACACATGTGTAATTTTATACAAATAAGATATATGATATTAAAAAAACACATTTGTTTAAGTTCAAACATTCATTATACAATAAACATATATCATCTAAAAAAAGTATGACTGGAAAAAAGTACACATGTGTATACTAAAAACATACAACTTTTAATACACGAAGTACAAATGGGTCTTTTTTTACACACGTGTAGATTTTTTGTTTCTTAAAAAAATAAGTGTTAAGTTTTTTTTATTTTGTTTGAAAATCATACATTTTGGTTGCTTTTTTGACATTTTAAAAAATATATTTTTTAATTTATTAGTTAATATCAAATATAAAGAGAAAAAATAGAGATGAGAGAGGAGAGAGTGAAAAGAGGAAAGAGAAAGTGAGAAAAAATGTTATTATATATGGATAAGAGAAAATACCAAAATAACCATTTGATTTAAATTAATCAAAAAGTAAATAAGTTTGATCTAATGGTTGATAGAGAGTTTAAGGGTTTTCTTTTTAAGATCGGGTTTTCATTTGATTCAAATCCTATATATATAGGGGATGAAATTTTTTATAACCCTTATCTTTTGTTACAACCCATTAACTATCATCCAATGATAACTTTAAAAAGGTAAGTGTATATGATCGTATCACGTGTCAATTTCCTTTTTTTAATAAGAAGGACATTTAGAACATTTGTTATTTAAGTAAAATTTACCCCCTTTTTTTTAAACATTCATAACTTTTATAACTATATTATTTTTTTAAAAAAATTGCACCATTATACTCGTCTCATTTTTCTCTTTAATTTCGTTATAGTCTCAACTAGTTTTTTTTTTTGATATCATGTATTTACATCATTGTAACGAGCTTAAAGATAGCAAATTAATTAGAATTTTTGTTCTAACAATGGTAAATTACAGTAATGTAACATAAAATGAAGTAATGTAACACAAAATGAAGTAATTTACAATGACATAATTAACGGTGACGTAACACATTATTTACAGTGATGTAAATTTCTCTTTATTTTCCGTTATAATGTTGACTAGTTTTTTTTAAAGAGAAAAATGAGACGAATATAATGGTGCAATTTTTTTAAAAAAATAATATATTATAAAAAAGTTATTAATGTTTAAAAAAAATGGGAGGAAAAACTTATGAAAGGTAAAATGACTATGATGCCCTTTCTAATATTTTAATTAAAAGCTTATGTGTAACTTTGTTATTGGTTGGAATGAGTTATGTAGTTGTAGCAAAAAATAAGGGTTATACAAAATTACATTATATATATATATATGTGTGTGTGTGTGTATATGTGTGTGTATACAAGGAAATGATAAATTGTTAACCATTTCTTACTGCGTTAACCGAATAAGTACATTTTATTACTTTGGGGGAATGAATCAGATGAAACAAGCCCATTTCCACAACCCCGTTAGAAGTCGAAACATAAACAAGTGTCTCCAACCCATGGATGTGAGCTTCTTTACCTCGTTCACCGTCGAATGCCAAGAGGCTACGAGTGACGGTTAACCAGATGACGGAGTTAGACGCAAAGGCCTTGGCGGGGGCTGAAATGTCGCCGGAGGTGAAGGATCTGGTCAATGAAATGACGTAAAATCAGTCGGTGTCAGTGGAGATTGGACTTCCTTAAGAAGTGGCAGTGGTTTGTTTTGGTTTTCTAGAAAGTAACCGTCGGCCCAAGTTAAAGTCAGATGGCCGTCGTAATGGTTTACCCTTTGCCAGAAAATAGCGTAAGCCCATGGGTGGTGAGTTTGGGTTTGGAGAAGGGACTGAAGCTTCTGGTGTGATCAGGGGTGGAATTAAGGGGGATACAAATAATGAGTGGTGGTGACCGGTCACCGGTGTGGATGGATGAGGATGTCTAAGGCGACATGTGGAAAACCACATTAGCACAATGCAGAGGTGACATGTGAATTGTTTATAAATTTTGAACAAAAGTTAAGATCTGCTTTGAGAAATCCTAATGTAGAAAAATATGCATCATGATCTTGTAGGAGAACGACATCATGACTTTAGTGAACTGTTTCTTTTAGTATGGATGCTGTTAACGTTGTTGTTAACAAATAATTACAACAGGTTAACAATTTACATTAAAACAAGTAACAAATAATTACAATAAGTTAACAATTTACATTAAAAAATCACATAGGTATACTATTATTTACATTGATGTAAAACATAATTACACCAATGTAATCATGTTTTACATGAATGTAAAACATTAGTTCATTTTATCTTGTTGTAAATGTTGTGTTCAAAGCAACTATTTCAATTAATTCACATACTTGTTTCAATTCATTATCTATACTAAAATGACTCTTACTTTTTTCAATCCTTCTTTTAATTCTACTTTGACAACCTAAACTGATATCAAATTTATGATCATTATAGTGAACATCACCCATTAGAGCTTTGTATCTTTTAAAGCATTGTATCTTTTTATTTGTTGCAATCTTATAATATCTTATTTACATTATTTGTGTATATTCAAGTCAATCAAATGTTAAAGAAAGTTAGGTCTAGTAGAGAATTTGATTTGGTCCATAAATGTGTTTTTAAGCCTTGCCCTGAATATGTAAACATATTTTTTTGTGTTGTGTAAATAATGCTTTTTACCCGTGACTTTAATTTTTCTCCATCATCCAATACTCCAACCCAACAATCTATTTTGTCCTTACAAATTTCAAATTTCTGTTACACATCATAAAAACCACAAATTTTTTTAGGGAAAATGACAAAAATGGCCACTTTGACCAAGTTTTTAAACAATCTGTCAATTTGACTTTTCCATCACCAAAATGTCTATCCCTTTACAGGCGTTGGCGCCCGTCTACTTACGGGCGGCCGCCTATATGAGAACCAATGGGATTTCGCCATTTGTCCTTAACGGGCGCCCACGCCCGTAAAATCTGACGATCGCCCGTTAAAAAATCAAGTTGTCACGGGCGTCAGGCCCACCCTGACACCTTTGTCACGGGCGTCCGCCCCTTAAAAATATATATATATATATACATATATATTCGGTCAAATCACAGGCGCCCGGACCACATATACAGGCGTCCGGACCGACCACACAGGCGCCCGAACCTACTTACGGGCGGACAAAAATTTTTTTCTCGGAAAACATGTTACAGGCGTCCGCCTGATTGAAACAGGCGTCCGCCTGTACTTTTTTTTTTTTGAAACGACTTTTACTTACAGTCATCCGATCATAAAGAAGTGTATATTTAGCGTAAGGGTCCTACGTAAAAAGTTCATTATTTTGTTCAAACCAACTTGAAATATGGATAAACATTATTCTTCTCAACCAACAGGTAAACCTTCGAAATGGATATTATCAAAATGGAGAACCTTAAAAAGCAACACTGAATGATCCCACAACACAAAATAATGTTTATCCATTTTTCAAAATATCTGTTGGTTGAGAAGAATAATGTTTATCCATTTTTCAAGTTCGTTTGAACAAAATAATGAACTTTTTACGTAGGACCCTTACGCTAAGTATACCCTTCTTTATGGTCGGACGACTGTAAGTAAAAGTCGTTTCTAAAAAATAAAAAAAAAGTACAGGCGGACGCCTGTTTCAATCAGGCGGACGCCTGTTTCAATCAGGCGGGCGCCTGTATTGTACAGGCGGGCGCCTGTAACACGTTTTCTGAGAAAAAAATTCTTGGCCGCCCGTAAGTAGGTTCGGGCGCCTGTGTGGTCGGTCCAGACGCCTGTATATGTGGTACGGGCGCCTGTGATTTGACCGAATATATTTTTTTTAAGGGGCGGACGCCCGTGACAAAGGTGTCAGGGTGGGCCCGACGCCCGTGACAACTTAATATGTATAACATGCTTCTCAGTCCTGAAGTAAAATCAAAATAGTTTAAAAAAAGGACAAATGAACTCACCTTGTTGTTGTAGTGGTTGACTAAGACTCAAGAATGCTCGCACTCACTGTTGTCGTACTGATGTTGTATTCACAGTCCTGTGTTTGATTAAATGTTATTTGAGTTATGATCCCTTATTTGATTGTTCTTTGAAATCTGAGTTGTTAACTAAGTTGGTGTAGTGAAAATAATTTATTTTTTTGTGATTTTAGTAAGAATGAGTCATGCTAATGAGTGTTCGCCCTAATGAGTCATTCACACGACTGAGTCACCCGAAGGAGTCACCCGACTGAGTCACCCGAACGAGTCATTCACCTGACTGAGTCACCCGAAGGAGTCACCCGACTGAGTCACCCGAACGAGTCATTCACCCGACTGAGTCACCCGAAGGATTCACTCGACTAAGTCACCCGAATGGCTCATTCTCCTGGCTCATTCTCCCGGCTCATTCTCCATGCTCATTCTCCATGCTCATTCTCCCTGCTCATTCTCCTGACTCATTCTCCCGAATGGCTCATTCTCCCGAATGGCTCATTCTCCCGAATGGCTCATTCTCCCGACTGATTCTCCCCACTCATTCTCCCGAATGGCTCATTCTCATGGGTCATTCGCCTAAACGGGTTTTCAGCCATGGGGGGAGATGATTTCGAATTATAGTCGTATATATACTCGTTTTGATTGGGTTTAGGTGAGTAAACTCATTTAGAAGGTGTATGGGTCGAAAAAGATATGTTTAAAGCCGGTTAAACCGTGGTTGTGTCGGGTTTGTAGAAAACCCTAAAAAAACGAACCTTTTCACTAAGACTTTGAGAGTTTGAGGTGGACATAGGACCGATCCTTTGTACTTTCATGTAGAGGAGGTCGAGATCGTCGTTTAGGCTCAAGAACCACTCGATTTCATTGAGAAATGAGTAAGTTATGTGGATTTGAAGTTCAAAAATGGTGGTGGGAGTCAAAATCCGGGAATAGGGTTTTTAGAGAGTGGAGGAGATGAGAGAAATGAGTTGGTTGAACTCATTGAGGGTATTTATACCCCGAGCGAGTTCGGGTTCGTTTTTGTTGCTAGGTTCGCGGTTTCGTTGCGTTTCCGGATCGTTGCGCGCGCGTTTACTTATTTTAAATAAAAATTTAGTTTTAGTTTACATTTCCAAGGCTGTGATTCTAGATAAATCTTTAAAATTTATTTGTCTTAAATTATTTATCGTACTTAATTATTTTTAGCGTTTCGTTAACTCACGTCACCATTTCGCGTATTTTTATGTATTACAATTAAAATGAATTTATTTTACGCGTTTCAATAAAATAGTTTCCGTTTAATTTATTTCTGATGAGTTTCAAAATTGTAAAACTGAAAATACTATATTTTCTTAACTTTATTATCGTTCGTGTCGTTTTCGTTTTCGTTTCGTTAGAAAATGTCACTTACGTGCATTTTCGTACAGAGCGCTAACTGTACAAACACGATCGTACGTTTCACTTTCTGATTTTGTTTTCTACTTTCCAGTCATCATTTCAGGTCGTTAAACTTTCAGATCTATTCGTACAGATCGTCTCATGTACGAATAATTCGTCGGTTTAGCATTCTGTAACAACAACTGTTATAGTTTTGTTCTGTTTATCCCCGCGTACGTTTATACATAATAGTATCAAATCAAGAATGTGTGTACCTGTTCTTCGTTGTCTGATGTGTTTCTGACTGTTTAAAACCAATTGTTTAAATCAGGATTTCAGAAACATAGTATAATAGTTTGTGTTTAGCATCAAGTGACAATAGCCTATACATAGTTTCACGTAGTGTGTATCTGAGTTACTGTGCAAATTACTGTCCCGGTAACGATTCCGGCACAAATGTTACACAAAAGTTCTAGATAATTATAAAAAATCATTTTGTTGCAACCAAGGTTGCAAAAGTCGCTAGGCGCTCCCAGGTCGGAATAGCTCCTTGAAGCGAGTAATTGGAAAGTACTCGGCCCTAGGCGGGAGTACTCGGGTAATACTTAGAAACTACTCGGCATCGGAATAACTCCTTGGAGCGAGTACTCGGCCTTGGAGACCGAATTTTGCAACAGTGGTTCCAGCAAATATTTTGTAATGCATGTTGGAGGACATGTTTGGGCATTAGATTGGTGTCCTAGAGTTCATCAAAGTTCTTCCTTTGACACTAATGTGATTAAGAATCGTGCATGGAAATGGTAAGTTTATAACAACTTTTTGTTTTTTGAACTATCATTTAACTACCGAAGTAGCATTTTCACCAAAATTACAAATTTGTATAAATAATTTGTAATTTGTATAAATAATTTGAATAGATGGTCTCTTCTGACATGGGTTCATTGCTTGCTAGTGCTAAATTCGGAGGAGTGAAATGTTCATATGGCAGGGTTGATCAATTAGAAGTTTTCAAGCTAAGTCATATGGGAGTGAAATGTTCATCAATGATTAAATTACGTGTGACGTGTAAACGTTTGAAAGCTGAAAGATGTTGCTTGTTACATTGCTTTTGACATTTTTTGTATTATGTTTTGGATGAAATTTTTAATGTTATTTACAATGTTGTTCAACTTTTATTTTATATTTATATTGTAAAAGAATGCGTCTTTGTGACAATGTGTTATACAACTAACTATATGTTGTTTTATATTATGGCAAAATAAAAGTGCCACTAAAACCAACATGAATATGTGACTAAGATTAATTTTTAGAGGCACAAAAATTGTGCTACAAAAGTCTCTTTTTATTTTGTGGCGGAAAAAAATGCAACTAAAAGTCTAAAAACTTTGTGCAGCACGTTGAAAAAGTGCCGCTAAAAGGTTTTAGCGTCATCACTTCTAGTGGCACTTTATTTGTGTGCCACACAATCTTCTAGGGGTTTCTAGTGGCATTTTTTTGGTCTTTTAAGACACTTTTTTTATGCCATTAAATGACATTTTATTTGTAGTGTGAGAACTTTAAGTGGTTCAGTCTTTGGGTACTAGAGGAACATATTCGAGTAAACACGAAAAACCTGAATTAGTTCTTCATGAGTATTTTGTATGTAATAAGTATGACCCAAATACACAGAGTATGTGGGGTCTACCCAAAAAAACACCCCAAAAGCTACTGAATCATTCAATACATTCGAAATTTCCCACTTCCATATGTCCCGGACGTTATTGAAGAATGATAGATAATAAATGTATGTTTTCTCTAGACAAGTTCTTATTTGTTTAGCTTTTGGTTTATTAAACAATTGGGATTGAGATTTGGTTTCTTAAACATGTTCTAGTTTGTTTTCTATTACGTTCATATTGCACTGCAACCATTTTAAATAGGCTATGATTTGTTTGAAAAAATAGAAAACATAATTTTTCAAGTATAACCCGATAACCGTTTAACCTAACCTGATTAAACATGAGAACCAAAACCAAGAACCGAATATACTCTGTTTATTTGGTTCGGTTCTTGGTTTCATTTTCATATTTTCAAAACCTGAATAACCCGACCCGAAAAACCAACCCAAACAACACTCCTAGTCTAAAAGAAGTAGATTTGAGCTAGGTGTCTCTATAATAACTAATAAAGAATGAAAAAAACACAATTTGAGTTTGGTGTTGCCTCGAATTTAACCCATCGTTGGCAACATGATCCGGTTTTTAATATCAACACACAAATAAAAAACAACATTCGTAAAAGTGTGTCATCCTGTCATAAAACCCGAAGGTTTATTCCGACATTAATGTTGTACTCCCTCATAACAGTTATCGCGTGTTTGACGTAAAATCCAAAATACACTCGGTTGTAAAGCAAGCGTTAAAAACTATAATGCAAATGTTGATGTAACAATAAACATAATATTAACAAACCGAATACCAAAAAATAAATTTTAAAAAAAAATTAAAGAAATCAAGTGTCATAAAACCCAAATAAAAATGCAACGTAATGATAAAAATAACGTTAGCAAACAAAAAAAAAACCTAAAACTAAATTACAAAAAGAAAAACAAAAAAGTAAACAAAGCTAAAAAAAATAACTGGTAAACATACATAGAGGTTTAAGTTCAATTCTTAGGGCGATTTTCCTTGAAGCCATCAACCTGGTTGCTTGTGACTGTGTTGTACATGTTCCTCACGCTTAGTCGGGTATTAGAGGGACTCAAGGTTTACTAAGTAAGTGGGTTCTCACGGTATAAAAAAGTTAGAAAAACAACTTTAGGACATATTGAACATACCAAAAGTTTGTGGTCAATTTATAAGAAAAGTAAACAATTTTATTGTATTAATTAAATCAATGTGACATAATATAACATTAGCTATAGACAAAACAGTAAAAACTAATAAAAATATTAATTAAATCATAAGGTTATACTGTAAAAAGCATCAATACACATGGCTAAAATTTAAACTACAAAACTTAATTTTTCTCGAGGCGGCCATGTCGATATTTTTTTAAAATTAGATGATAAGAACTTCACATGCTTCATATTAGCTTTATAAAAGCAGGGTGTTTAAGGTAAACGATTTGGAATTGAGTTAACGTTGCCGCATCACGCGGGTTTCTTACTAGTGTACACACGTACACATATATACGTAACTACTTACAAAACATTATTTTCTTGACAAAAATTTATGTAGAGGTCATAACTTGTTTGGAAATAAGAGTATACATTAGCACACTGATACAAAGGCAAACAATACCAACAAAGGGGAATAATTAAAGTATACAAAGGCAAACAATACCAACAAAGGGGAATAATTAAAGTATTAAAACTTAAATTAATCGAAGACGAACCCTAAGAATCAACAAGAAACAAAGAGTCGCAATGGTGTGAAAGGCGGTGTTGTTTGACAACCGGTGGAGCAAGGGGTCAGTTGACCTAGAAAGGTAGGGAGACATGGAACTCTAGAGGTGTTAATAAAGGGTGTATTCTGTAACAAATAGTAACATATATATAAGAGACATAATAAATGCGTCAACAGTCAACGGGGACTATCTTAATTGGTAGAAAACTTGTATTTTAGATAAGAGGTTATGAATTTAAATTCAAGAAAGAAGTAGATTGACTAGGATGGTTTAGAAATAGAATCAAAAGTAAATTTGCTCTTCACATTCAGTTGAGAAGTAGATTGGAACCAAATTAAACTAAATTTAATATGCAATATACATCATTTCTACTAACTACCTTCAATAGATTCGAAGTATAGAACCCTAAACTAGACCAGTTTCACTAATTACTATCTCTCAGATCGGTTTTAGAACCAATATCGGATCCTGAGCCGACATTGTATACAAATATGGGTTTTTGATACGTTGTAAAGTAAAATTACATTCACAAAATAATAAAAAATAAAGCATACACAACATATACATGTAGCAATGTTGAGAACTAAATTGCAAGATATTTATGATTTGCTTTGTGAGTTTAATTAATAGGTTTCTTGTACATTGTAAAAGTGTCCGCTCTGTCAATGTGAATTCCTTCTAAAACAATAAATTAAGTGTTACTGCTTAGGTCATAAAGCCAAACCAAAAAAAACATTACGTTTTCGAATTATTATTATTATTATTTGAATAATATTATTTAACTATTTAGAAAAATTGTTTTTAATATTATTTAGTTATTAGTATTATTAATATATTAATATTAGGTAAATATTATTATTAAATCTAAATAGTTTGTGAAGTATTTACGATCAAAATGATGTAAACGATGCAAATACTTGATAATGCACCAACACGTTAAATGTTTGTGAATAAGTCACAAAATTTATGTGACAGTTTGGGTTCGAAATTCATATAAACGTTTGCGATAACATAAGAACGTGTTGAATTAACAAACATTTGTGATTAAATCAATATAACATAAGAGAGTGTTAAAGCATATGAACATTAAAAACATGCGAGTGAAGAGAAGGTTCTATAAATAAAAATACAAAGTTCAGGGTTGAAAATAAAACTTTTGAATTAAATCACCCTTTTTCACCTAAATTTCAAAAAAAATTTTCCTATTTTTTGAAGCGGTTTGATTAAAAAATGACATTAATTGTGGCGGCTATTTTCCCTTTTTGCCGATTATTTGCAGTGGTATAGGCATGAATACATGAGTTGTACTACACGCATATAAACACGTAACGAAATGAAATTTCTCTACGCAAACGAATTCTTCTTTTTATACTATATATAATTGTCACTAGTCATAATAATGAACAAGTGAGGATATCATTATAGCATCGGATGCTTTGTCGTATTCAATTTTGAAGAGAGGTGTATGATCATAAGAATTTTTTTTTGATGTTTCCATTAAACCGCTTCTATTTTTCTTCTCAACGAGTTTGACTCCAAAACCACTACATTTGCCTATTGTAATTTCAAAATAGAGAGATTTGTATGTTTGATTCCACCACGCAGTGTCCCTCAATAAATCAAATGAAACATACCACACCAATGTATTCCCTTTACCATCACTGTCCTCCCAAACCAGATCATCTTCAAAACTAACACCACTCGAAGCTTGTTTCACAATTATCTTAAAATCGTCTCTCGAGATTATGAAATCATTGAGAACTGCACACATTAAGAAGCCAGAAAAATCATCGCGCCAATTCTCTGGAATTTGCAATGTATATCTTTTGCTTCTAAGGAGAGGAGGTGTAAACCCCATCGGAATCTGGAGACCAAGAAGTAGGAGAATCAGTGACCCATTTGCGATAGCTTCTCCCTAATTTATTAGCATAAACATTACTTTCCAATTACATTATTACTCACTCCTATACGTAACATATATAGGAGGCAAATCAAATTCAAATGCTTCTTAACGTGAGAAGCGTAGGATGAATTATGGTCCCTTTGATCAAACTAATCAATAAGTAAGATCTAGTGGTCCCTACTTTATACAACTTAATTTCGACACAAAACAAGGTAAAATATAACTGAAAGTGCAAAAATGGAACAAACACATTTTATATGTTACAACAAGTTCCACTCATTTTTTTAAAAATTAAATAACTTTTACATGCATAATTATTTTTTAAAAAAAATTATATCAAAAAATTGAAAATTTTATTACCTTTAATTTGGGTATAGTATTGTTATAGTTTTTTTTGCGTGGTTTGCAATTTTTATGCTTGGTCCGTGATTATTGGTCCGTGATTATGCAGTTGGTCCATTGATCATGCATGTTAAATGAGGGTCCGTGATTTTCATATAGTGTTAACGTGGTCCATGTTTATATATTTTGTCCTTGATTATGTGTGTTAAAATATGGTCTATGATTGTTATATAATGTGGTTCGTAATTATTGGTTAGTGATAATCTCGATGGTCCTTGATTATGGGTGTTAAATGATTGATATTCAGAATGAGAGAGACATGCATACCTCAAGCATTGATTGTAGTATTCTCTCGCCGTCATTTGCGAGGTTGGTTGTGAATGGCATCCACTGATTTGCATTTAGAAAAACCAAACTTGATGGGAGATCCGGCAATTCATTAAGCATAAAGCACTTAGATAGTTTGAGGACTTTGAGACAAGGAAGTTGTGAGATGCTGAAATCTAAAAGTGAAAAAGCATTACCACTTAGATCTAGCTCTTTTAAGTTGGATAACTCACCAATACCGAAGGGGATTTCTCCATCTTTCAAACTGCATCCTTTTATTTTTAGAGTCTTGAGGTTTCTCATGGGGACAACTGTTGGAAACATTCTAAGCTTACGACATGCTGATATATTTAGGTATTCAAGACTTGTTTGACTTCCAAATGAAGGGTGCATCTCCTCTAACTCATGGCATTCCCTTTGTGTTAGAGTCTTGAGGTTTCTCATGTGGACAATTGTTGGAAACATTCTAAGCTTGGGACAATTTGATATATTTAGGTATTTAAGACTTTTGTGACTTCCAAATGAAGGGTGAATCTCCTCTAACTCATAGCATCCCTCGAGCGTTAACTTTTGAAGATGTGGAAGTCCATTAAAATTTGGCGTGCTTTTTAGCTTCTTCATTCCTTGAAGGTGAAGCACTTTCAAATGTGGTAGATGCTATAGACAAATTAATATAAGTGGTTATGAGAATTAGTATAATTTGATTGGCTTGTTATATAATGTTTTTCTCACTTCAGATGACAAAAATTAATTCAAACTAGCGTAGTGGTAAATATGATAAAGTACAAAACTAGTTCATATATTATATCTAATATATATTTTGTTGAGTAGTTATATTTGTACATCCAAAATAAATGCATATACCTTACAGCCCTTCCAAAGCTCTTTTTGCACGCCATATTCCAATTTTAGATAACAGAGCTCTATTGGATGAAAACTGTCTGAAAAAATAGTAGGCCGTCCATCACCGTTGACATCTTTGATAAAATATGTGCTAAAATTCACGTCAATCCACCTTAGTTTCTTCATTCTTGAAATAATTTCGCAAATGCGTGATGAAATATCATTATGAAAATTAGCAAAATATGTCAATGCTTCAGTCTTGTAATTTTCCTACAGTAAAAAAGGAAACAATAAGTATTCAGTACACAAATAGAGTATAATGTATATTTTAAAAAGCATAACCTTTACCGTTGTTGCATCCCCAAAACACATTGCTTCGATTTCTTCATCTTTCCAAACTCTGCTATGTTTTCTAGGATTCTTAGGATGCTCCCCTCTAACAATGTAGTGTCCCATTTCCTGAACTAGAAAATGCATATCAAACTTATTACCACCCCATTCTTTTTTCCCTATAGTTATGAGAGCTTTTTGTCTTAATACTTTTATCCCTATTTCAGGGTGATAACCACAAGCTTCAAATATCTCCATTGCATCATCTGGACTGTAAAATCTCCAAAAACATGCAATATCCAAGAATAAATCTTTTTGATAAGCTTCAAGTCCATCAAAACTAAGTTTGAGGATATCCATGACCGTAGGATCTGGGGTTTCTTTCAACTTGTCCAAGGCACTTATCCACTCATTCTTCTTTTTGTCGTAAAGAAAAGAACCTATAACTTTAAGCGCCAATGGAAGCCCAGAAGCATAAGAAATCACACGTAATGAAAGTGTTTCATAATCTTCTAAAGGGTCTTCTTCATTATATGCATGTATTTTAAAGACTTGAACAGCTTCATCATCTGTTAATAATCTAATAGGATAGACATGGTCTACCTTGTGGGTTCTTAGCAGATGTTCATCTCTAGTTGTGATTATTATTCTGCTCCCACTACCAAACCAGTTATGTTTTCCGGCTAACGCCTCTAGCTGGTCAAGTTTATCGACATCATCAAGAATTAGCAACACTTTGCTACGACTTGACATATCTTTTATCCTGTTTTTTCCTTCCACAACACTAGGTATTTTCGCTTCGTTTTTAAAAAGAGCAGATAACATATCCTCTTGCAATTTATTTAAGCGATGTTTGCTTCTTTCCTCTCTAATATCCTCCACAAAGCAATGATTTTGAAAATGTTGACTGATTTTCATATAAAGAGAAGTCGCAAGAGTAGTCTTACCACTACCCCCAACTCCCCATATTCCAACCATGCGCACACCAACAGAGTTAACGTCTAATAATAACTCCAATTCATGGTGGCGTGTCCTCATTCCAACAAGATCTTCATCAACGCATGAATTTAACAAGAACAATCTATCCAAAACTGCATTAACAACCTTTTCGATGAATGGTGATTCATGCCTGCATATTGGATAAATATTATATATATATCAACATCCAAACAAGTCGGTTTGAGATGTTTTACTTTCTAGTATTTGATCTTAATGATGTTTGTGATTAAACTAGCCTTTCTTTGTGGTGCACGCATATTATGTATATATGTGTGGGTTCTCGAGGAACAAAATTAAACTTGTAGTAGTTTTAATGTTATTATTTTACTTAGCTTTTGTAAAAATAACATTGTAAGGGTTGGGTTGATTCCTATGATAGACGGTTAAATCAGGCTTGTCTACATCTCACCCTCCTTAGACTGTACTTAGCTTTGCTAATAGTAAGATATATTGAGTATGATGATGATAATATATATATGATTAATGAGTAGGTTAGTCTATAAACATAATAGCAAGTTAGGGTTATTTTAGGTGACTTGGAGAGATATTATAATAGATAATTTAAGTTATATAAATTTTCTGACCGTTGTAATAAAATCTCTTGGAGAGTTATTTAAAGGAACCGATTTTGTTTTTGGCGAACAAGAAATTTAACATCTCTTGCGACCAATCGATATAGTTTCCATCCGTAAGCACATCGTTAACATGCATCTGTCTCGGATAATCCTAGGCATGGATGTAATATGGGGAGTTGTGATCGATGACGTCTTTTTCGCCTCCATTGTTTTTCTTGTTTCCGTCGTCTCCTTCAGCCATGAGGGTAGGGGTTTTTTTTTTTTTTTTTTGTTTTGGGTTGGATCTCAAAGTTTCTCTGATGCCATAATAAAACACGTTATGGAGCAAAAGGAGCTTCAAATTATTTTCATTATCTCTGTACTAAAAAAACAAAGCAAAAACCCTTTATATACAAATATGGTCAATATTTATCTATGGTAAATACAACCTATCAAGGCTATAATTGTGGAACAATATTTGGAAACAAAATCGGTTCCTTTATTATTTTAATTAACCTATTTGTTGTGTAATATAGATCAGGTTGACACTTGACTTTCAAGTATACATATACTATAGATGTGGGGCTAGCGGTAGGCTAGCTTAGCTCAATTAGCAATTCCTTGGCTTTAAGAGCCAATATAAATAAAAAAAATGTATATCTAGGCACACAATATAAAATAATAATAGTATACTTTTTACTAAGAATTTGTCTACGTATCCAAGCTAGCTTAAAACAAAAATGTGGCTTGACTCATTTATCCAATTTGTACAATAAATGCTTTAATTACCACATAAAACTCTACTAATAAATAAAAATAAAATAAGACACATGTTATTATTTTAGACAATCTTCATAACAATTTTCCTGACTTTCTCTCCTATTAAATATTAAATGTATTTTTATACATTTATAAATAAAAAAAAGATTTTGTAAGACTAGGGATGCCAATGTGATAGGTTTGAATAATCCTAATCTCATACTTGATTATAAAAATTTGTCACACACCCGTTCCAAAACCCATCGGGTATTTATCCGACGGGTTTCGGGTATACCCATTAGTTAGCTAAATATACTCGTTGAGAATAACTAGCTTAAAACACATTAGATATCGGGTACCTAATAATAAATTTATTTTTTTCATAATCAAAAAATATATATTAAATATGCCAAGAAATATATCAAATAACATGAAATTTCAAAATAACATAAGTTGATTATCATCGTTCAAGACAAATAAAAGAAGATCAATTATTAACAAAATGGTTCAATAAAACCTATTGTACTTGTTACTAAAATCAAAGACAAACAAAAAAGAAAGAAACAAATCCCAAGAACAGATTTTAAATTTCAAAAGGAATAAAAAAAGAAACAAATTTTCTTTACGTCAAATGTATATAAATAAGTATTTATAATCGGGTAAACGGGTATATTTAATCGGGTACACGGATATATGAACAAATCTCATGCTCGTCTCATATCCATGAGAATTTTAAAAATTAATCTCATGTCCGACCCAATACCTATCGGGTTTTGGTATACACATCCCATATGTAGCGGATTTCAGGTAAACCCATCGGATGCAGTTTTTTTGCCATATCTATGTATGACATTTAAATTATATTATTCTTAAAAAATAGAGTTTTTTTAACAAAAACCAAATTATTCTAAAATGTGAAATATTCAAAAATAGTTTTCAAAACTAAATGTTTTAAAAAAAACAGACTTTAAAAAAAATTAGTGTTTAAATAAATGATATTATTATTTTATTATTTTGATCATATTATTATATAGTTTAAAAAACAAATATTTTCTCTCTCAGAGATTTACTGTTCATTTCCTACTAATCTTTATGCTTATGGTACAATCACTCAAGCCTGCACCATCTTCACCGCCTCTCTTTCTCGTTTATATTTAAAATTCATCTTATATTCTTAAATTTTAATTAACTTTTTATTATTTTTTTATTCAACATATGTAACACACATGATATCAATCAAGTAATATATATATATATAGCATGTATAATTGAGTTATAAAAATAATTAATTTAACTATATATACGTATGTATGTAGATGCTTTAAGTTAAAAAAATACCCGTTGGCGGTGTTCTTGAGCTCCCATCCAGAGATGTTACTCTCATCAACAAGTGTTTTTCTCCATTTTTCAACTTTGGTGCCGTTCCTTGCCTCTTGTTTGGCAAACGCTTCTCCGAATTCACCTGTCTGTTTTCTCACTTCTGTGGGTTCCACGTCATAAAAAATAGGTAGAACAATTAAATCTCGCTCATTGTTACATTTCATAATATGTGTAAGTTCGTCCAAACACCATGAAGAGCCTGCATAGTTTTTGGAGAATATTATGATAGCAATTCTTGATTCTTCAATGGCCTCAATCAGTGATTGATTGATGATTTCACCTCGTGGAAGTGTAGTATCGTCTTTGTAAACATGGATTGGGTGTTGTTTAAGAGTGGAATGCAAATGATCTACAAATGTCTTGCGGGTGTCTTTACCTCTAAAACTAAGAAATACGTCGTATTTACACGACTGAGAAGAAGAAGAAGGCGCAGAGTGAAAAGATGGTGAGGAAGAGGCCATTTGATGTGTTTGGAATTTGTATAATGAATGGAAACCTATAGATATGAAGATTTATATATATATATATATGTGTGTGTGTGTGTGTGTGGTGTACATGTTTTGTTTACTTAGTCAAATGAGTTGATTACAAGGAGTAAATGATGTTATTTCCAACAACATCTCATGATAACAAGGAAATTTCCCTATATCTTTTTCATTATATAAATAATAAATACAATTATCTCTCTCTCTATATACAGGAGTGTTCGCGGTCCGGTTTTTTTGGTTTTTAAGTGGAATTGTAACCGAATCGTTAACAACGGTTTTTGAACAATGAAAACCAAAACCGAACCGTTCAAAATAAAAACCGAACATTTATCAACGATTTGGTTTAAGGTTTGAGATTTTGATATCTTTAAAAACAAAATCGAATCAAAACAAACATTTATAGTTCAACATAGACTATTTACACAAAGTCCATATGTATTTTTTTTAAATGGCGAATAAATCAAGAACTCAATGTACGCACACGCGCATATATAAACATCTATATATGCATATATATATATATATATGCATATAAAGATATATCTATGTGTGTGTGTGTATATATATAGGGGATGGTTCCATTGTTAACCTTCCCTTATAGCGTTAACCTGTTAACCTTCGCAAAAAATGCCCGAATCTTTGAAAAAAATTTTCATGACCTTTATTATACATAAATAGGGGGTTTCTTTTTTATGTTTTTGCTAATTCATCACCATTTAGAATTTAAATCAAGTGTAAGTAAGTGTAAGTTTGTGTTACACTGCTTACATCAGATAGTGTAACTAAACTTATGTAAAGACTAATAAAGGCTGATGCTCACCAAATCTTCTATTTTGTTCAAGTACAAATGCCGCAAAGAATAACATCCTTCGGAAGGAGGAAGTTACTCCTCGGAAGCAACATTGCTTCCGAAGGATAACTTAATCCTGCCAAAGGTTGTACAAGACTATTGCTTCAGAAGATCCACACTTAGAAGATTTCAGAAGTTCAGAGCTTCCGAATATCAAATGCTTATGAAGACTCTTTTCAGCAACTTCCTCAGGAAGACAAAGACTTCCGAAGAAATTCCTCTGACAAAGACTGTAGCAGCTTACTCTCATAGTACAAAAGGTACTGACACAAGACATGCTGGTCTGAGTAAAGACAAAGACAACAGGTAATGAGTCAGATCAGTTACCTTACTTCTCCCATGCTGCATTAAATGCAAAAGATCATCTGAAGCCTTAAAGATCATCAACATTAAATGTCTTTTGTATTTAGTAGTCTTTGTTAAAGTCAATGTCTATTTGTA
Source organism: Mikania micrantha (assembly GCA_009363875.1). Lineage (NCBI taxonomy): Eukaryota > Viridiplantae > Streptophyta > Magnoliopsida > Asterales > Asteraceae > Mikania > Mikania micrantha. Next base: position 31,989,099 of record CM018691.1, on the reverse strand, counting down.
TAATGATTATGACTGAGTGTCTTAGCCTGTTAAGACACTCAACATACTAGAATAAGCTTTACTTTATGTACTTGTCTAGTATACCCAACTTGTATTCCTAAGTGTATACGGTTGTAGCCTCGGCTATATAACCTCCCAATGTATGGTTGCTTGAAGTGTGCTTGCTTGAATACTTCCACTTTGAGAGAAATATATCCTTGAGCTTGAATTATTCTTGTGTTCTGATTATTGTTCAAAGATTATTACTGTGTCATTTTGAGTGTAATTGTGAGATCATTCTAACAGAACATTCCGCATCTGTTAGAGTTAAGTAAGAAATACTTGTGAAGTGTTGTTTAGACATAACAACCCGATCCTACAAGTGGTATCAGAGCCATTGGCTCTTGAACTTGACTGACTAATCATCATCAAGTTACCAGTTCTATTTCTTATAAAATCTCATAGTATTAACACTCATATTTTCTGTGTCTGTCTAAGATGGCTGCTCTAAACAAACATGATACAGAAAATGGCACTCTCAACAAGCCACCAATGTTCACACCTGAAGACTTCGATACCTGGAAAGTCAGAATGGAAGGGTTCATCAGGAACCAAGACTTCAAACTTTGGAAGTCTGTTCTTGAAGGTCCCTACATTCCTACTGTTGCTGCTGCTGGTGCTGGAGTTGCTGCAGTACCAAAAGATCCATCTATGTACTCAGACGAAGATTACAAGAAGATGGAAGTTGATTCTAAAGCTCTTTGGCTCATTCAGATGTCAATACCGAACTCCATTATACATGCATTCAAGAAATGCAAGTCTACTCAAGAACTGTGGAATTCCTTGAAGCAGATGTATGAAGGTTCTGAAGATGTCAAAGAAAACAAGAAGGATATGCTGAAACAGAAGTTTGAAAACTTTTGTCAACAAAATAATGAAAATATGTCTTCTCAGTACCTAAGGTATGTCCAACTTGTGGATGAATTAACTACTGCAGGTGTAACTCTTGATAATCAAGATGTGCTCAGAAAATTTCTGAGGTCTCTTCCAAAGGCATGGAATATTTATTCGGTAACTATCAGAAGAACAGAAAACCTGAAAACTCTAACTTTAGGAGAGTTGTTTGGTATTCTCAGTGCCTATCAGATGGAATTAGATGCCCAAGAATCTAAAGTCTCCCACTTACCATCTGGTTCAGCTGCTCTTTATGCACCCATCAATAATCCTCCATACCAAAGTTATCAACCCATCTACCATTCTACATCCACACCCACTGTCACATTTCCTGAAACTCCAAATTCATCAAACCTTGTCTCTAACCCAACCCCACTACTAACCTCTGGGCAAGGAGCTTTTATGGCTGAGGAGACAAATTACTTTCATCTGTGTCAAGAAGACTTGGATGGTATTCCTGCAGATGATCTTGAGGAGATGGATATAAACTATCAAATGGCTATGATTTCATACAGGGCAAAGAAGTTTTACCAAAGAACCGGCAGACAGTTCAAAAAGCACAATATGAAGACTGGGTTTGGACTTGACAAATCTAAACTCAAATGCTTTAACTGTCAACAGTTAGGCCACTTTGCCAGAGAATGCAAGTCCACAGGAACTCAGTCGACAACTTCTGGGCAACCACAACAAAGACCATCAAGCTCATCAAACAATGCAAACATTGCTGAACAAGATTTTGCAGACTGGAGCTTTCAAGCTGAGGATGCCTCCATCTCCAACAGTGCTTTGATGGCAAATGACTCATCTTCCTCAAGCAAGGTAACTGATAGCATGTGCTAACCTGAATGCTTAGAAACATTAACTATTTATAAGAAAATAAACTCTCAACTCTGTAATGAGCTTGAGTCTCTACAAGTAGTCAAGGCAAATTTCTTTGAGGTTGAAAGAAATTACAAAGAAAAGATTGAAGAAATGGAAAAGACCATTTCAAGTTTAAAACATGAAGATACTAACAAACAGTGTCAAATTAAAAATCTTTTAGAAAGACTAACCACTGCCAAGACTGAACTTGTATTGGCTGAGTCTTACAGAGACAAATTTCTAAGCCAAGGTGAAAAATATGAAAAACTTTTTAGAATGAGCAGCACAACTGAACTTGTGAATAAAAATGGGGCTGGTTTGGGATATAACAAAGTGGAACCTCCATCTGCTTATACTTCCATAACAGATGTTAGGTGTAAATCACTAGTTGACCTTGTGTATAATGAGGAGTTGGATATACACAAGGTGGTTCAAAAGGATAATCTCTCTAATTCAAGTACCTCAACATGCTCAGATGAGGATGATGTTCCTATTAAATCAGTAAAAGGAAAACAAGCTTTGAATTTAAGAAACAAAATAAGAAAACTAAGAAACATTCAACAGTTTTTATCAAAGCTAAAACCACAGAAAATATCTCCTCAGATGAGTATGTGACTTGCCCATCTGACAAGTCAAAACGAGGTAGATCAATGGAGAGAAAGATCAATTCTCCAGGGAAACAGGCAAAGTCTAAGGCTAACAAGTATGCTGGAACATCCGAATCATCACTCTCTGAGGATCAAAGCTCAGACTTCGTTAAAAGGGATAAGCAGCAACACTCTCCCAACAGTCAAACTCTGTGTCTGATGTGCGGTGAAAAGAATCATTTTGCTGCTGACTGCTTCTATAATCCAAGAAGCAGAATTTCCTCAAAATCACAGGGAAGAGGAAGAAAGAATAGTTGGAGTAAGTCATCTACTTCCTCGGAAGAACAGAGAAGAAATCCAGTCAAGAAGGTATCGGAAGCAAGTACATCCAACAACAGGAAGAAACAAAACAAAAAGGCTTCCGAAAAGAATGCTTTTGAAGCAAAGAAAAAGGAAGCTTCCGAAAGAAAAGGAACCTCGGAAGCTCATCAAAGGAATGCTTTCAACAAACAAAAGAAATCATCTTTCTTCGGAAGAAGAGCATCGGAAGCAAAGAAAAGGGAAGCTTCCGATAGAAAAGGAAAAGTAGCTTCCGATGGCTATCAAAAGAAACAAAGTCTTCCGACAACTCAAAAGACAAAACAAGCATGGATGAAGAAGGAATCAACTGATAAGCCATCACCCACATCAGAAGCAGCCACATCATCTGTCCCACCTAGGATGATGTCAAAGAAATTTACTTACAATGATGCAAATGGTAAACCCAAGACCACATGGGCTTGGGTTCCCATCAGAAACTAACTCACTTCTGGTCATGTGCAGGGACAGCAGGAATCAAATGGCAACTTGTGGATAGTTGACAGTGGCTGCTCCAGGCACATGACAGGCAACAAGACCCTCTTGCACAAATATGAACCATTCTTTGGCGGGTCTGTTGCTTTTGGAAGTGATCCAGTAGGAGGTTACATAACAGGTAGAGGCACAATCACAAATGGTAAGGTAAGCTTTGAGAATGTGCATTTTGTAAAAGAACTTAACTACAATTTACTAAGTGTATCACAGGTGTGTGATCAAAAGCATAACATGTTGTTTACTGAGCATGAATGCATTGTTCTGAAACCAGGATTTGTGATACCAAATGATCAAATTCTCCTCAGAGCTCCAAGAAGAAGTAACATGTATATGCTAGATATGAGCACAGCTGCACCTCTTAGTAATATAAGCTGCTTTGTCTCAAAAGCTTCACTTGATGAATCATCACTTTGGCATAGAAGACTTTGTCATGTAAACCTCAAAAATATGAATAAACTGGTCAAAAATAATTTAGTAACTGGTTTACCAACAAAAGAATTCATATGTGTTGATAAGTGTGTTGCATGCTTAAAGGGTAAGCAGCACAAGTCATCTCATTATGCCAAAGAGATAAATTCAATTACCACAGTCCTTCATTTACTACATATGGACTTGTTTGGTCCCACAAGTGTTAAAAGTCTTGGTAGAAAATCATACTGCTTGGTGGTTACTGATGATTTCTCTCGGTATACCTGGGTGTTTTTCTTAAATACCAAGGATGAAACTACCGAAATCCTAAAGTCATTTATACTCAGGGTGGAGAATGAAAGTGACCATCATGTAAAAATAATCAGATCAGATCAAGGAACAGAATTCAAGAATCATGTTTTAAATTCTTTTTGTGAATCTAAAGGTATCACAAGACAATTTAGTGCTCCTAGAACTCCACAACAAAATGGTGTCGCTGAGAGAAGGAATAGGACACTAATTGAGGCTGCAAGAACCATGTTGTCTGATGCCAAACTTCCAATAACTTTTTGGGCAGAAGCAGTCAACACTGCCTGTTATGTCCAAAATAGAATATTGGTAGTTAAGTCACATGGCATGACTCCTTATGAAATTTGGCATAAGAGAAAGCCATTCATTGGATTTCTCAAACCATTTGGATGTCAATGCACCATCTTGAATACTAAAGATTACTTAGCCAAGTTTGCTGAGAAATCAGCAGAGGGCTACTTTGTTGGGTACTCTTCAAATGCTAAAGCGTATAGAGTATACATCAAAGCATCCAGAGTTATTGAAGAGTCTGCAAATGTTCAGTTCAATGAACATACCCTCAATAAACCTGGAACCGGCCCTGATTGGTTGTTTGATCTTGATAGTTTTACATCTACATTTAATCTGGTGAAAGAGTATGTTCCAGTTTCACAGTCAGCTACCACAGACACCTCCAAAGGCTCAAGAGAAGATGACTTTCGTGTTGAACTGCCAATAGCTTCAAGACAAAACTTGGCAGAATCCACTTCAACACAAAATGATGTGTCACAGTCTGAGACAATCAACACATCTCAGGCAGGTCCCTCAATTGAAGCTGCTTCTAATTCACAACATCAAGAAGAAGTAGGAAGTCCTTCAGCAGACGAAAACCAACCCACTACAGTCCAAACTTTGAATCCACATGATCTGCCAGAAATCCAGCTTGAGGTAGTTCTTCCTAACCTTGAGTCACTCAACGTGGATGAATCTTCTCAACTGGATGTGATTCCAAGGACTCGAATTCACAACACTCATCCAGTTGAAAACATCATTGGCAATGCAGAAGACGGTGTCAGAACTAGAAGCTCTATGCATGAAGCAAATGTTTGCTTGTTTTCTTGCTTTCTATCCCAAATAGAGCCTAAGAAGGTTGCAGAGGCTTTAAAAGATAACAGTTGGGTAGAAGCTATGCAAGAAGAGCTTCTTCAGTTTCAAAGACAAGGAGTTTGGAAAACTTGCCCTTTGCCTAAAGGAAAGTATGCCATTGGAACCAAATGGGTGTTCAGAAACAAGAAAGATGACAAAGGTGTTGTCATCAAGAACAAAGCAAGATTGGTTGTTCAGGGATACACTCAAGAGGAAGGCATTGACTATGATGAAGTCTTTGCACCTGTTGCCAGAATTGAAGCTATTAGAATATTTTTGGCATTTGCAGCTGCAAAAGATTTCAAAGTGTTTCAGATGGATGTTAAAAGTGCCTTTCTTTATGGAAAAATTGATGAAGAAGTATATGTGTGCCAACCTCCAGGATTTGAAGATCCAAAGTTTCCTGATCATGTCTGTAAGCTTGATAAGGCTCTTTATGGGTTGCATCAAGCTCCCAGAAAATGGTATGAAACTTTATCTTCTTTTCTGTTGGCAAACAAATTCAAGAGAGGAACAATTGATAAAACTCTTTTTTTCAAGAAGTCTAATCAACATATCATGCTAGTTCAAATCTATGTTGATGACATTATCTTTGGTTCTACTAATGAATCTCTCTGCAAGGAGTTTGAATCACTAATGAAATCCAAATTTGAGATGAGTTCAATGGGAGAACTCACCTTCTTTCTTGGATTACAAGTGAAACAAACTCCTACAGGGATTTTCATTAATCAATCAAAATATGTCAAGGACATTCTTGAAAGATTCAAGCTTTCTGATTGCAAAGCTTTGGGAACTCCTATGTCCAAAACAACATCACTTAGCCCTGATCTTGAGGGGGAGGATGTTGATCAGCACCAGTACAGAGCAATGATAGGCTCTTTGATGTATCTCACAGCAAGCAGGCCAGATATCATGTTTGCAACTTGTGTGTGTGCAAGATTTCAGGCTAATCCCAAAGTCTCTCATATGCTGTCTGTAAAAAGAATCTTTAGATACCTCAAAGGAGCACCAAGTCTAGGATTATGGTATCCTAGAAATGAAGACTTTCAGTTCATGGCTTATACAGACAGTGATTATGGGGGTTGCAACATCAGCAAGAAATCCACATCAGGAGGATGTCAATTTCTTGGATCCAGGATTGTGTCTTGGCAATGCAAGAAACAGTCATGTGTTTCTACTTCTACTGCAGAGGCTGAATATATAGCTGCTTCTAGCTGCTGTGCACAAGTCATCTGGATCCAGAATCAGATGAAGGATTATGGAGTAGATCTGTTCAATACTCCTATTCAGATAGACAATTCCAGTGCAATCTCCATCACCAATAATCCTGTCAAGCATTCCAAGACCAAGCACATTGACATCAGATACCATTTCATCAGAGATTGTGCAGAAAAGAAGTTGATTCATTTGGTCAAAGTTGATTCAGAAAACAATTTGGCAGATCTCTTCACAAAGGCGTTTGATGAAGGAAGATTCAGGTACTTAATAACATCCATTGGGATGATCAACTTTGAATAAATGTACAGACAAGGAATAAATAATTCTTCGGAAGATAAACTTAACTTATCTTCCGATGAGTAACTACTCAGCAGAAGATAGGTTAAGTCTTCGGAAGCATTATTTCTTCCTTAGTCGGAAGATCTCACACTTCAGAAGCTAAATTACCTTCTGAAGTAATACTCTTCCGATACATTATCTTCGGAAGCATAGGCTTCTCAAGGTACTCTTCAGAAGAAAGTGTCTTCCGAAGAACATTTTGCCTAATGCATTATCTAACGTTTCAGAAGCAGTGCTTCCGACAGTATAAATTTTATACTTCGGAAGCACATCTCTTCTGAACATTTTTGGTCTAATAAGCTGCTTCCGAAAGTCACTTCTTCGGAAGCACCTCAGTCAGAGAAAATTAATTGTGAAACCAGCTGTCATCGGAAGACCTTTTTCTGACATCCGGATCTCAAATTTAATGTGTCTATATATTAAATGCTGAAATCCGAAGGTATATAAAGGTCTCCCGCTCATTCGCATTCTCACAAACCGTTTCACTTTGAAATCTTCCTTTCTTTGAACTCCAAATTTGTGCCATAAAATCACAAACTGCCATGGATCTTCTTGCTTTCAAACCTGCTCACAATGTACCTGCGGAGTTATCAGCAGAGCATGATATCGATTTCGCACCGATCATCTCCTTTCTTCAAAGGAGCAGGTATTTCTTTGCGCTAACCATTCAGCCCCTGGTGTATGAATCTCATCACCAACAGTTCTGGGCATCTTGTTCTGTTTCCTCGTCGTCCAATGGTCGGTCTCTGGTAGCCACCATTGATGCTCATCCTATCGCTATTTCTGTGGAGACCATCTGTCGGCATCTTAAACTGAATGATGCCGATGGAAAGGTTTCATTCACAAAGGATGAGGTAGCATTGACATTTCAGTCAATGGGGTACGAAGGTCCTCTCCCTTCAACAACCTATTTGAAGGGTCGAGTGTCCTATAATTACAAGTACCTCATACATGTGTTTTTACATTGTCTTTCAAATAAATCTGGTGGTTGGGACCAAGTTCCATCTGATTTAGCTTCGGCTATTCATGGCTTGGCTTCTAATCAACTGTTTAACTTTTCTGCTTTTATTTTTAATAATTTGGTTGACAACATCACGTCACCAAAGAAATTTTGTATGTATCCCAGGTTTTTGCAACACATTTTTAATGAAGAGTTGGGAACTTCCCTTTCTCTAACTGGGAATACTTACAAAATGCCCTTGGTCTCTTCCAAGGTTTTTGTGCAACTCAAGAAGAAGAGTGCTCAGTTCTCTGGGACATTCACTCCTCTTCTTCCCTCTATGGAGTCCACTGCTCCAGAAGGTGACAGCTCTGTTAACCCCACAGATGCTGAGCCCACACCTTCCACTTTTGTTCCCCACCCCATAAAAGTCACTTACAAACGCAAACGAAACCCTGTGCAACTCTCTACAGTTATTCAGGCTCCTTCTACTGAACCCACAAAGAAAAAGGTTAAAAGAACTGCTCAGGGCACAGTTCCACCTAAGGTGCAAGCCACACCTGTTGTCTTTCCACAGGTTCTTCCTCTGGAACCTGTGGCTGCCCTTAACCAGCCTGCAAGCCCTCAGCTTATGTCACAACACATAACTGAGAATATACAAAGGGATACACCCATCATTGAGTTTGCTTCTCATGAAGCAACTTCATTAGATCAGAGACTGTCTCCCAAGTCTCCAGGTTCGTATCATCCAGAAATGCCCCCTCCCATACCATCACCCAGGCTCAAGGAACCTCTGCTCTAGCTGTGGAGGAACCACTCTCTCCCACTACCCAAACTTTAATGAGAGTGGTGACACAGTTACAAGCTCGGTTCCCTGACCCAGAGCCTACTCAATCAGAGGTTGGCCCCAGTAGTTCTGAAGGGGTCAATGCAGGTGAGGCTGCCACTACTGTTGATCTTAATAAAGATCCACAGGACAGTGGTACAGGCAATAGGACCTCACCTGCGGCAACCTATGTTGGGGAGGACTTCTTTGAGGTTCTTCTCAATGAAGGGAATCCAGGGTGCCAAGAAACCACTTCTGGTGGTGGAGGTGCAGGAGCTCGGCTCAGTACTCCATCGCCCAAGGATTCCACTCCTGTGGATGAGGGCACACACACTCAGGAATTGACGGTCACCATAACCTCCCTCCAAGCCAGGGTAGCTCTTTTGGAAGCTGAGGTGTCTAACCTGCGGCTGGAGATCCAAATCAAAGATGCAACCATTCTGGATCTCAGGAGGCGTCCACCCGTTATTCTACATCCTTATCATCCTGATCCTGATGTTACCACCTTCACATCCCCCGATGCTACCAAAAAGGGGGAGAATGTACCACCTGCAGGGTCAGGATCAGAAGCAAGAGAAGAGGAGGGTGCACAAGAAGTTAATCCATCCTTAGTCACTTTGACTGCTGAATGGGATGACTTCTTGGGTACTTATTTTCAAGATTCTTCTTCTACTTCCTCTTCTTCTGCTTCTGAGGATACAAGGGAGGTTGCCAAAGAGACTGAACAGCAAACATCAAATGTCTCTTTGGAACCTCAGTCCCCTACTGGGACTAAGTCTCCTTCTGAGACTGCAGCTCAGGTTGCCATGGAAGAATCCATACCCAAAGAACCAATATCCGTGGAACCTGTGTCCCCTTCTGGGACAGAAGCTGCTGAAGATCTCTTCTCCTCTCCTGAGCCCCTTGTGGAAACTAATAAGGAATCATCCAAGGTGATTGGTCAACTGGAGGAGACAGTGAATGCTGAGGTTAACTCCGAAGTTGCAGCTGTTTCCAAAGGCCCAGTCATTATTGATGACTCCTCCACAAAGGAGCTATCTGCCGATGAACCAATTGGTGAGGCTACAGGAGAAATCTCCTCTGGGATAAATGTAACAGTTGATGACAAAGGAAAAAGGAAGCTAAACCCAGAGGAGGAAGCACAACTAGAGGAGAGAAGACCAAAGAAGATTAAGGGCCGACCAAATACCTCTCTAGATGAAGAGAGAGCTAGACTCTCCGCTTTGCTCGAAGAGAGAGGGTATGACTTTGATGAAGTCTTTAACTGGTCGGTACCTAGAATGGCTGCCGAGCTGGACAAAATGCAGCAGCAGGAACAGGAAGCTGCTGCATCCAAAGTCCAGATTGCTACAACAAAGACTCAGAAGAACAAGGCTTACAGAGACACGTGCAAAGCTTTTCTTCTGGAGTATGGATTCCATGCTCGGCAGCTAGGCCCAATGAAGAACTCAACCATGGATATGCATATCAGAGACATAAAAGCCAAAGTTGCCAGAGGTGAGTTACCTTCAATTGAACAGATAAGGGCAAGAAAGGAAAGCCTAATGAGAGGCTTAGGTTTAGGGGGAGGAGCAAGAATAGAATTTCCCCTCTCTGGTGCAGGAATCAGAGAAGAAGTTATGTGTGGGGAATCTACCAAAGCCATGTTTCCCAATATGTTCCACCTAAACCCTAAGGAAGAACAAATATCTCCTCCATCAAGTCCATCAATGGATAACATGCCAATCTCGTCAGTGATCAAGATCAAAAAGGGTAAGCAAACTAAAAGCAAACAATCAACACCAAACCCTGATCCTGAGAGACATTCACAGGCTGATGAGAGGAGAACAAAACCCTCAAGTACTGAGGATATTGGGTCACAGCCTACTGCAACAACAGGTGAAGCAGTAGAATCAACTGTGGAAGCCCAACAGACCAGAGTTCTGAGGAGTCAGGCCACTGCTCAAGACAAACCAAGACCAGGAAGAAGAAAGCGAATGGCCAGAAGGAAAAGAAGAACATCTGCTATCTCCTCTGACTCTGAGTCTGAAGCAATAATCTCAGTACCTGAAGTCACACCAGAAGCAGCTCCAGAAACAACACAATCCAGAGAAGATATAAGGGATATCCGTAGACTACTACATGAGCATTCATATATCCCTTTAGTAAATTGGAGCTTTAATGCACAAGAAAATACATTCATACTCACCAACTACAATGGAGAAATAAAGTTGGTGAATCTTGTGCAGCTGATGGTGTTGGCCAAACCCTATGTCCTTGATTTAGATAAACTCCCTCTCAACAATCCTGATAATGGAGCAGATGGAAGGACAGGGGTCAGGTGGATAAGAAAAAGGGCACAGGTACTTAGGGGTACATGGAAGCCAAGGTTTCTTCCTTAGAAGTTTTGGTAGCATCAGCCTAGGGGGAGACTGTAAAGACTAATAAAGGCTGATGCTCACCAAATCTTCTATTTTGTTCAAGTACAAATGCCGCAAAGAATAACATCCTTCGGAAGGAGGAAGTTACTCCTCGGAAGCAACATTGCTTCCGAAGGATAACTTAATCCTGCCAAAGGTTGTACAAGACTATTGCTTCAGAAGATCCACACTTAGAAGATTTCAGAAGTTCAGAGCTTCCGAATATCAAATGTTTCAGCAACTTCCTCAGGAAGACAAAGACTTCCGAAGAAATTCCTCTGACAAAGACTGTAGCAGCTTACTCTCATAGTACAAAAGGTACTGACACAAGACATGCTGGTCTGAGTAAAGACAAAGACAACAGGTAATGAGTCAGATCAGTTACCTTACTTCTCCCATGCTGCATTAAATGCAAAAGATCATCTGAAGCCTTAAAGATCATCAACATTAAATGTCTTTTGTATTTAGTAGTCTTTGTTAAAGTCAATGTCTATTTGTATAATGATTATGACTGAGTGTCTTAGCCTGTTAAGACACTCAACATACTAGAATAAGCTTTACTTTATGTACTTGTCTAGTATACCCAACTTGTATTCCTAAGTGTATACGGTTGTAGCCTCGGCTATATAACCTCCCAATGTATGGTTGCTTGAAGTGTGCTTGCTTGAATACTTCCACTTTGAGAGAAATATATCCTTGAGCTTGAATTATTCTTGTGTTCTGATTATTGTTCAAAGATTATTACTGTGTCATTTTGAGTGTAATTGTGAGATCATTCTAACAGAACATTCCGCATCTGTTAGAGTTAAGTAAGAAATACTTGTGAAGTGTTGTTTAGACATAACAACCCGATCCTACAACTTACAATTGTTTTAAATTCTAAACGGTGATGAATTAGCAAAAACACGAAAAAGAAACCCCTCTGTTTATGTATAATAAAAACCATGAAAAAAAATTTAAAGATTCGGGCATTTTTTGCCAAGGTTAACGGGTTAACACTATAAGAGAGGGTTAACATTTGATCATCTCTATATATATATATGCATGCACATGTACACATATATGGTCCGGTCCGGTTTTCTATGACCGGTTTTTTTATGAAAACTATAAACCAAATCGTTTATTACAGTTTTAAACTTTTGAAACCGACCGACCGACCGAATGTTTAAAAAACCAACTGTGAAACCGAACTGATGAACGGTTTGGGTGGTTTCGCGGTTTGGAACCACACTGTGAACACCCATATATACACACACACATATAATGGTACAATTATGTTGTGAACATTCAAAGGAAACTACGTGATTGATTCAAAGTCAATATCATTAATCTAAAGGGTCCACATGAGAATTATTTTCCTACTAAAATTGCCACTATTTAAAGTTCCTATTTTGTATTTTCATATAACTAGCTTTTTCTACTCGCGTGTTGAATTGGAAGGTTGTCATTCTGATGTAAAGTCTTAAGTTATTAAGAAAGCTAATTGCAAACTTAGGTAACAAGAATACCTACACACTTAAAAACTCCAAAAAACAACAAGAAAAAAGAACAATTTGAGCTCACTACTGCAAAATAAGCCTAATGGAACCTTTTTTTGACACAAAAGGTTGCAAATAGGTTGCATTAGGTAAAGTTGCATTAGCCTAAGCCTAATGCAACCTTTTTATTGCAAAATGCAACTTTTTTTAAAAAGTTGCATTTAAAAAAGTTGTATTAAGAAAAAGAAAGTTGCATTATGTAACAAAAAAGTTGCATTATATCTAATGCAACTTCAGCTAATGCCGTATTTTTTTAAGTATAAAGGTTGCATTATGGTGATTTTTGTAGTAGTATAGGTATTGCATCGAACGCCACTATGGCAACATGATCTTAAATATCAAAGAGAAAAAAAAAAAAGACATGCCTTCGTAAAAGAAATTTGTTTGATTTAACGTGTGTGTACCTTAATAAATGATAAAGCATGAATCAAAAGCCATTGAAGAAATTATTGATGCAATTTTGGATAGATTGCTCCCTATAAATGATTAAATAAATCTCCAATACAAAAATTCTTTTTGTTTGTATGTTTAAGTTAGTTTTGATCATCAGGGGTACAAGAATTATATTACAAGCCAAAAAAATTAAACTAAAAATAAAAGTGGGTCGTGAAAAGAATTTTTGAGCTACTAGATAAATTAAATATTTTTATACAACTTATTACAAAAGATGTAAGTTATTAGATCATACTAACTCTATAAAATCTAATATTAACAGGTTTAAATTAGTACAACTGACTAATTTCCATATGGGAGGTCTTGGTTCGAATATTTGACATGACAGAGCAGTGAGTTATTCTTTGGGTTTTCTTGAGGGTGGTCTCGAGTTCAGTCTAACATGGAATATCAAACAATTGGAATGCTATCAGATAAGGACTATTTTCGTAATGATGGCAGACCACATTAAATGTGATTAAAAAAATCTCCCAGTAGACCGTTGTAAGTTACTATCAATAAATGATGGATAAATGATGGAAGGGGGTATCATAAATGATGGTGGGAGATTACTACAACAATGGAAAGCTTTCTATATGTGTTATTAATATGAAATATCTAACCTCAAAGAAAAGAAAGTGGTATAATTAATGAACTGATCAATTGAAGAACGAACATGCTAGAAGTCTCAAGTTCAATCTTTATTGAAGTTGATTTTCCTTAGAGGTTACTGACCCAATTGTTTGCGGTCACGCTTTACGTGTCCCCCTGGTTAGTCGGGCATTGAGGGATATGAATGTTTATCACTTAAGTAGGTTATGACGGTTACAAAAAATTGAAATACCTAAGCTTCGTATGTATATGAGAGAGATCAAATGAGAACGTCTATATATTAAGCAACTCTGAAAACTTATAAGATGCCAATCAAAACTATTCATTTATCTGAAATACTTGCAATATTATTAAAATATAACATGGTTATATACTTATATGAATTGGGTTGTGTAAATTTACATGTATAAGTTCTTAACATTACACATATGTACACAACTTGTTAAGAGTTAGAAAGCAAAGAGGAAACACAAATTAATTAACCACATACATAAATCATTTAATATCTCACAATTATATCATTTTCATGATATATAATGATTTTAATTGTGTGAGTTCTCGTTAATATATAGAGTTCTAGGGGTGTGCAGAAAACCGAATTAACCTATATCCGTAATCTGTATAACGAGAAAACCGAACCGAAAAAACCAAATCAAATGAAAAAACGATGGTTCCCACCAGCATGGAGTATCAAACAATTGAGACAATTGAAATGCAATCACAAAAGGAGTGTAACTTTAGTAACGATGGTAGACCAAACAAAATGTGATTAAAAAAAAGCTCCCACCAGCAGAGGTGTTCATTTTCGAATATCCGAACAGAAATCCGAAATCATTAAAAAAATAATAGAAAATTTAAAAAATACATTTCGGATATCCGAATATCCGAAAATTATCCGGATATCCGAAAAATATCCGATATATCCGAAAAAATTCGGATATCCGAAAAAAGTATCTGAATATCCGAAAAAATATCCGGAAAAAAAACTATTTCGGATATTGGATATCCGAACTATCCGAAAATTTTCAAAACAGGTATCCAAATCCTAATCCGAATTCCGGATATCCGCACTTCCGGATATTTCGAATCCGGATTTTCGGATATTTCGGATACGGATTTTTCTGAACACCCCACCCAGCAGACCGTAGTAAGTTACTTGCAATCGTCATAGATTGTCCCAAAAATGGTGAATGATGGAAGAGGGCATCATAAATGATGGTGGATTACTACAATCAATGCTTGATGGAAGTCTTTCTATATATGTGTTTCTAAATAGGGATAACTTTATACAAATGTAACCAACTTTTCATACTGTCTTAATTAAGTCACTGGAACTTTTTTCTGTTCCAATTAGGTCATTCAATTTAGTATGGGTGTTCTAATCCTATATAAGTAACTTGAATAGCAGATTATTGCTAATTTTCTACATATTTAACTTATTTAATATGTTAAGTGGTGATATAATCATTTTATAAAGTAACTTATAAATTAAAAATTATTTAAAAGTATCCACATTTACGCTTGATATTTGAAAAAAAATTAAGTTTCAAACGTTAAAAATTGACACACATTGTTCGAAAAACTTATTTCTTTTTCAAATATATTACGTAAACGTTGATGATTTTAAATAGTTTTTAATTTATTATTTGTTTTATAAAATGATTAGATCACCGCTTAACATATTAAATAAACTAAATATGCAAAAAATTAGCAATAACCTGCTATTCAGGTTATTTATATAGGATTAGAACACCCAAGTTAAGTTGAATGACCTAAATGGGACAGAAAAAAGTTCCAGTGACTTAATTAGGACAACTAGAAAAGTTGGTTACATTTGTGTAGAGTTATCCCTTCTAAATAAGAAATACCTAACCACAAAGAAAAAAAGTGGTGTAATAATTTGAGTGTAAAAAAATAAAATGGTGAATGTCACCATCAGGCGCCTCTTACAGACCGGTCTCACGAATAATTTGAGTGTAGGAGAAACAAATTGGAAGTTTCAAGTTCAGTCTCCCACTAAGGTTGATTTTCCTTTGAGGCTACTGACCCAATTGCTTGCGGTCACGTTTTACGTGTTCTCATGTTTGGAAGGGCATTGAGGGATATGGAGGTTTATCACATAAGTAGGTTCTAACGGTTATAAAAAATTGAAATACCTAAGCTTCGTGTGTATATGAGAGAGATCAAATGAGAATGTCTATATATTAAACAACTCTGGTAACTTATAAATGTCAATCAAAGTTATTCATTCATCTAAAATACTAGCAATGTTGTTAAAATAAAATGTTGTTATATACTTATATGAATTGGGTTGTGTAACTTTACATGTATAAGTTCTTAACATTACACATATATGTACACAACTTGTTAGGAGTAATTTAGAAAGCAGAGGTATTAATTAACTAGAGACATAAATCATTTAATATCTCACAATTATATCATTTTCATAACATATAATGATTTTCTCATGAGTTCTCATAATTCTTATTATGCATGAATGTAGTCTGGCGTGCGTGTCTATACTATTAATGGTAAATAGAATCAATGAATTTACGCAAATAAATTATGGAAAGCCTATTGAAAACAGCTCTTGACTTTTGAGAGTTGGTATGATTGAGTTACATGGTTTATTTGATTTTTTTTTTAAATAAATGGTGCCAACTTCTTTTCTTCTGGTAAGTTATAGGAGAGAGATAGAAGAATATAAGGGTGACGGGTGATAAATGCTTTAAAAATAAATTAAAAATGAAGTTGTCTCTAGCAGTAGTGATTTGAGGTATCCCCTCCACTGCTGGTGGTGATTTAGAAGGATACCTCAAGCATTTTTATTTCATTTTTAGAGCCTGTACCAACCCATAGCCTTACATTCCTTCTCTCTCCTCTAAATCATCACCATTTTTAATTTTTAAATATAAGGCCCATTTCTAGAAAAAATCGGTTTCTTTATGTGTGTTGTTTTCCTAAATTACCAAGAAAGTTTGGAGGAGATAAAGTTTTAAATATGGGTCCATCATTCATGACAAGAGCAACGACTTTTCTAACGGGATTAACACTCCGTTGCAAAGTTTAAAAGAAGGCTTGTTAGACATGGCCCTCTCGGCCTCCCATGTGCAATGTTAGCCTCGTCAATTGTCAAGTTGGACCCCTCGGGCCCATCACTCCTGACAATAGCAATGACTTTTCGAATGGCATGAACACTCATTTGCAGAGTTAAAAAAAAGGGGTTATAAGACATAGCTCTAGAGGTGGGCAAAAAAAAGGACCCGGAACCGACAACCCGAACCGACAACCCGAACCGGAACCGGTCATATCCGAACCGGTGGGTACGAACGGGAACGGTTTTTCAGACAAATTAGAACCGGAACCGAAACCGGAAAAACCGGAACTGGTTTCACTTGTACCCGGCCAACACCCGAACCGAAACCGGCCAAACCCGAACCGGAACCGGTCAAAAACCGGCTGGAACCCGACGAAAATGTTTGCCTCTTCAATAGTCAAGTCTACCAAAAGCGATTTCTAACCCATTCCATTGGTTTCCTTTTCATTCCTTTTTTTTTTTTTTTGATTTTACGCGTTTTTAAACTTTGACCATTTAGAGATAGAAGATAAACCCTTTCATAATTAGCAAAGAAAAAAAAAATGCAAACAGCATCTTGCTTAAAGATTAATCTCTGTGTACTCACAAACATGTTATTTACTCTGTAAGTAGTTTCATAAGCTCTTCAAGAGTCAGCTTCTCAAAATAGAAACCATATGTGAAATTACAATCTTAAATGTTAAGATGAAACTAAGAAATTTGGTATGTGAAGAAATGTAATTACTTCCTCCATTAAATTAATAAGAAAAACAATTTTGGTCATTTATGCAAGATGCTAATTTTATCATCATAATCGATACGAGTCTGAACTTTATAAAATTATATATTTTTCTTTTTTTTTTTAACAATAGAGGGTCTCGCCATGCTACCTTTAGTTATCCCGATGGTTGGCAACTAATATCGATTACTCAACCAATAGGCTAACTTTGATGGATAATTATAGATTTTCTAATTTGGATATTTGAAAAACTTGTAGGAGTTGCACAAACTTCCTACCACTGTTAGTGAGCAAGCAATTTTCAGGAAGTTGCTCAAAAACCAATAAAGAATAAATATGTCTAATACAAATATACAAGATATCTTCTCATAACATGCTGTCACACTTTGCTGGATAATTATAGGTTCTTCATGCTCATGAGTTTGAGGGACATTCAAGTGGAAATAGTATGCACAATATTTACGCGTAAAATTTTTGTACCATTCTGTTTAATGGCAATAAACTTATCAATTGGATTAATTTTGTTGTTATTTATATATTTATATTTAGGACCGAGAGAAAAAATTCTTGGTAACTATACAATCATTATTCAAGGTCGGATTGTTTTTGTAGCAACCAATTTTCACGCTTGGGCAATTGTACGTTGTATTATTGAAAAAAAAAAGAAGAAGAAGAACTAGATTCAAAGTATTGATATTAGATGAAGATACTAAAGCTACAACTAATTATCAAATGTTATGTACAAAGAAGTTTTCAGAAATTTATAAAATATAATATTATTTTTTCAACCTCAATATTATTTCTTAATGACATCACTTTTCGAACGTATATTATCTCAAAAAATCAATGCACAATTCATAAATCCTCATTTAATATATATATTTTTTTCAGTTAACACGTATAATACAAGGGTGACTGTTGGATCGGGTTGTTAACTTCAAACAACACTTCACAAATATTTCTCTCTTTCAATCTAATAGATGCGGAATATCTATTAGAAGTATCACCAACACTCAAATGATGAACAAATAATATTTGAATAACAATAAGAACACAAGAGTAAATTCAAGCTCAAAGATATATTTCTCTCAAAGTATTACAAGTGTAAACAGACAAGCACACTAAACAGGTTTACAATGAGAGGTTATATAGCTAAGGCTACAACCGAATACACGTAGGAATACAAGTTGGGGATACTAGACAATACATAAAGTAAAACTTATTCTAGTATATAGAGTGTCTTAACAGGCTAAGACACTTACTTACAATCATTACAAATATAAACATTGACTTTACAAAGACTAGCTAAATACAAAAGGCATTTAATGTTGTTGATCTTCAAAGCTTCATATGATCTTTTACATTTAATGCTGAGGAAGGGAACTAAGGTGCTTTGTCTGACTATCGGTATGTTCCTTTTGTTTTTACTCAGACCAGCATGTCTTGTGTCAGTCCCATTTGTACTATAAAAGTAATCAGCTATAGTCTTTGTCAGAGGATAAACCTCGGAAGTCGTTGTCTTTGTCTTTGGAGCAGAAGAGAATCTTCGGAAGTTGTTATTCTTCGGAAGTCTTTAGTTCTTTAGAAAGCTTTATGTCTTCAGAAGCTCTTAAGTTTTATCTATAAGTGTTTACCTTCCGAAGTGTTTGTCTTGTACAACCTTCAGTAGGAGTGAGTTACCCTTCGGAAGCAATGCTGCTTCCTAAGAGGAACTCCTTCCTTCCGAGGTTGTTTGTCTGTGTAGTCTCTTATAGTTAGACAAAATTGAAGTTTTGGTGAGCATCAACCTTTATTAGTCTTTACAGTCTCCCCTAGGCTGATGCTACCAAAACTTCTTATGGGATTCTCCTTACTATCTTTTCTCCTCTCAAGACTTGAGCCCTTGCCTTTACCCATCTGAGTGCTTGTCTCCCCTCTGATCCATTGTCTGGATTTTCAAGAGGGAGTCTTTCCAAATCAAAAACAAAGGGCTCAGCCAGCACCATCAGTTGTGCCATATCCAAAACCTTTATTCCTCCATTGATCTGGGTGAGGATAAACTCCTTGTGAAGTGCATTGAAGCTCCACTTTACAATAGGGATGTAGGTATGATGATGCTTTAGTTCATAGAGGTCTCTTGGACGATCTTTAGGCATTGAAGCTGCTGGTGTGGCTTTTGGTCCAGAGGGTGGTGAATCTGGTTCAGAGTCAGAGGAGATGGCATATGTTCTCTTTTTCCTTCTTGCTATGCTCTTATTTCTCCTGAATCTTGGTCTCTCTTGAGCACTAGATTGACTTCTCTGATCTCTGTCCTGTTCATTTTCCACATTTGAGCCCACTACTGCATCTGTTGTTGCAGTGGGCTGTGGACCAGCATCCTCAGTTGTTGAGGGCTCTGTTCTTCTCTCATCAGCCTTTGTTTGTCTCTCAGGATCAGGGTCTGTTGATTTTTGTTTCCTTGTAGTCTTTTTACCCTTCTTGATCTTGATCACTAAAGAGATTGGCATGTTGTCCATAGAAGGACTTGATGGAGGAGAGGCTTGTTCTTCTTTAGGGTTTTGGGGGAACATGTTGGGGAACATGGCTTTAGTAATTTCCCCACACATGACTTCTTCCCCCTCTCTGATTCCTGCAACCAAGAGGGGTATTTCTATTCTTACTCCTCCACCTAAACCCAAGCCTAAGTTTATGCTTGCCCTTTGAGCATGTATTTGCTCAATAGAAAGTAACTCACCTCTGGCTATCTTAGCCTTGATATCTCTGACATGCATATCGATGGTTGAGTTCTTCATAGGGCCTAGCTGCCGAGCATGGAAGCCATACTCAAGGAGGAAAGCCTTCAACTTGTCTCTATAAGCCTTATCCTTCTGTGCCTTTGTCGGCTTCACCATGGCTTTGGATGCAGCAGCTGCCTGTTCCTGCTGCTGCACCTTGTCTAGCTCGGCAGCCATCTGATGTACCAACCAGAGCAATACCTCATCAAAATCATATCCCTTCTCATCAAGTAGAGCAGAGAGTCTGATCCGCTCTTCATCTTGTGAAGTGTCTAGTCGGCCCTTCTTCTTTTTAGGTCTCCTCTCCTCTAACTCTGCTTCCTCCTCTGGGGTTAGTTTTCTTTTTCCTTTGTCCATAGCTTTTTTCCCCAGAGGAGATGGATCATGTAGCCTCACCAGCTGGTTCATTGGCAAGTAGCTCCTCTGTGGAGGAATCATAAATAATGACTGGGCCTTCGGAAGCAGCTGCAGCTTCGGAGTTAACCTTAGCATTTACTGCCCCCTCCGGTTGACCAACCATCTTGGTTGATTCCTTATCAGCATCCATAGAGTGCTCAGGAATGGAGGAGAGGTCTTCAGCAGCCTCTGTCCCAGAAGGGGACACAGTTTCCATGGAGATTGATTCTTCTTGAGTAGTTTCCTCTATGGCAACATGGGTTGTAGTCTCAGGAGGAGACTTAGTCCCAGAGGGGGACTGTTGAGTCCCAGCAGGGGACTTAGGCTCCACAGAGACATTGTTATGTTGAGCTCTTTCTCTGTCTCTTTGACAGCCTTTGTTGCCTCAGAAGAAGAGGAAGAGGAAGTAGGGGAATCATGAAAGTAAGTGCCCAAGAAGTCATCCCATTCATTAGTCAAGGTGACTATGGATGGGTTGACATCCTGTACAATTTCCTCTTCTCTTACTTCTGGTCCTGACCCTGTAGAAGGTGCATTCTCCCCCCTTTTTGGTAGCATCAGGGGAAATTGTTGCCTCCTTCTCAATAGAGGTAGTGGTAGCAGGATCAGGATGGAAGGGTTGAAGGATTACTGGGGGGCGCCTCCTAAGGTCCAAGATTGTTGCCTCCTTGGCTTGGACCTCCAGCCGTAGGGTAGCAACCTCAGCTTCCAGGTGAGCTACCCTGGCTTGGAGGGATGTAATTGTGGACGTCAATTCTTGTGTTTTGCTGCCCTCATCCACATAAGTGGAGTCATTAGGCGATCGAGTCCTGAGCCTGGCTCCTACACCTCCACCACCAGTTGTGGTTTCTTGGCACCCTGGGTTCCCCTCATTGAGAAGGGCTTCAAAGAAGTCCTCCCCATTGTGGGTTGCCGCAGGTGAGGTCCTAGTTCCTGTACCACTGTCCTGAGGATCCTGATTAGGATCAACAGTAGTGGCAGCCTCATCTGCATTGACCCCTTCTGTACTTCTGGGGTCAACCTCTGAAGTGGTAGGCTCTGGGTCAGGGAACCTGGCTTGTAACTTTGTCACCACTCTCATAAGTGTTTGGGTAGTGGGAGAGAGTGGTTCCCCCATAGCAACAGTAGAGGATCGTTGAGCCTGGGTAGATGAATGGGTGGGGGGCATTTCTGGATGATATGAGCCTGGAGACCTGGGAGACAGTCTCTGATCTAATGGAGTTGCTTCATCAGAAGCAGACTCAAGCATATGGATATCCCTTTGGGTAATCTCAGGTATGTGTGGTGACATACTCTGAGGGCTATCAGGCTGGTTGAGAGCAGCCACAGGTTCCAGAGGAAGAACCTGTGGAATAACAGTAGGTGTGGCTTTCACCTTAGGTGGAACTGTGCTCTTGGCAGTTCTTTTCACCTTTTTCTTGATGTGTTCAGAAGAAGTGGTCTGAACAGCTATAGAAAGTTGTTCAGGGGTTTGGCGGCGTTTGTAGGTGATTGTGACGGGATGTGGAACAGAAGTGGAAGGTGTGGGTTCAGCATCTGTGGGTGCAACAGAGCTGTCACCTTTTGGAGTAAGTAACTCTATAGAAGGAAGAAGAGGAGTAAAGTTCCCAGAGAACTGGCTACTCTTCTTCTTCAACTGTACAAAAACCTTGGAAGTTACCAAGGGGATTTTGTATATATTCCCAGTTTGTGAGAGGTCAGAACCCAACTCACCATAAAATATATGCTGCAAAAACCTGGGATACATACAAAATTTCGTTGGTGACGAAAGATTGTCAACCAAATTATTAAAAATAAAAGGAGAAAAGATAAAGAGTTGGTTGGAAACCTAGCCATGAATAGCCGAAGCTAAATCAGAGGGAACTTGATCCCAACCACCTGTCTTATTAGAAAGACAGTGCAAAAACAAATGTACGAGGTACTTATAATTATAGGACACTCTACCCTTCAAATAAGTTGTTGAAGGGAGAGGGCCTTCGTAACCCATTGACCTAAAGCTCGATGCTACCTCATCCTTAGTGAATGAGATCCTTCCCCCGGCATCACAAAGTTGAAGATGCCGACAGATGGTCTCCACTGTGATAGAAATGGGATGAACATCAATGGTGGCATTAAGAATCCGACCATTGGGAGATGACGAAACCGAACCGGAAGCTCAAAATTGTTGGTGATGAGATTCATACACCATGGGCTGAACAGTGAGAGCAAATAGATACCTGCTCCTTCGAAGGAAGGAGACGATCGGAGCAAAATCAGCATCATTGTCCGCTGATAGCTCCGCAGGAATATTGTGAGCGGGTCTGAAGGCAAGAAATTCCATGGCGATCGACAGTTTTTAGGTTTAGATTAGAGAGAAAAGGAAAAGGAAATTCGAAATGAAACGGTGAGAGAAGGTGAATGAGCGGGAGACCTTTTATACCTTCGGATGTCAGCATTTAATATAGAAGCACATAAAATTTTGAGATCCGAATGTCAGAAAAGGTCTTCCGAATACAGCTCATTAATTGTTGAAAATTTGCTAAGTACAAAGTTCTTCCGAGAGGTTATGTATCAGAAGAGGTTTATGAGACCAATAATGTTCTTCGGAAGATACTTACTTCCGAAACATATACAAGTAAATTATCGGAAGTGTATCTTCTGAAGAATTAGATAAATCCATCAGAAGACTTGTTCTTCAGAAGACACCTTCTTCTGAATAGAAGATTCAGAAGATTTTGCTTCCGAAGATATAATGTATCGGAAGTATAATACTTCAGAAAGAAAATTATCTTCTGAAGTGTGACATCTTCCGACATAAGGAAGGAATAATGCTTCCGAAGACTTAAACTATCTTCTGAAGAGTAATTACTCATCAGAAGAGACTTTAAGTTTATCTTCCGAAGTATTATTCATACCTTATTAATTTGTTTACTCAAAGTTAATCATGCCAATGGCTGTTAATAAATACCTGAATCTTCCTTCATCAAATGCCTTTGTGAAAAGATCAGCCAAATTGTGTTCTGTATCAACTTTGACTACATGAATCAACTTCTTCTCTGCACAATCTCTGATGAAGTGATACCTGATATCAATGTGCTTGGTCTTGGAATGCTTGACAGGATTGTTAGTGATGGATATTGCACTGGAATTGTCTATTTGTATAGGAGTATTGAACAACTCTACTCCATAATCCTTCATCTGATTTTGAATCCAAATAACTTGTGCACAACAACTAGAAGTAGCTATGTATTGTGCTTCTGCAGTAGAGGTAGAAACACAAGACTGTTTCTTGCATTGCCAAAACACAATTCTGGATCCAAGAAATTGACATCCTCCTGATGTGGATTTCTTGCTAATGTTGCAACCTCCATAATCACTGTTAGTATAAGCCATGAATTGAAAGTCTTCATTTCTAGGATACCATAATCCTAGACTTGGTGCTCCTTTGAGGTATCTAAATATTCTTTTCACAGCAAGCATGTGTGAAACTTTGGGATTAGCCTGAAATCTTGCACACAAGCATGTTGCAAACATTATATCAGGCCTACTTGCTGTGACATACATCAAAGAACCAATCATTGCTAATTTTCTACATATTTAACTTATTTAATATGTTAAGTGGTGATATAATCATTTTATAAAGTAACTTATAAATTAAAAATTATTTAAAAGTATCCACATTTACGCTTGATATTTGAAAAAAAAATTAAGTTTCAAACGTTAAAAATTGACACACATTGTTTGAAAAACTTATTTCTTTTTCAAATATATTACGTAAACGTTGATGATTTTAAATAGTTTTTAATTTATTATTTGTTTTATAAAATGATTAGATCACCGCTTAACATATTAAATAAACTAAATATGAAAAAAATTAGCAATAACCTGCTATTCAGGTTATTTATATAGGATTAGAACACCCAAGTTAAGTTGAATGACCTAAATGGGACAGAAAAAAGTTCCAGTGACTTAATTAGGACAACTAGAAAAGTTGGTTACATTTGTGTAGAGTTATCCCTTCTAAATAAGAAATACCTAACCACAAAGAAAAAAAGTGGTGTAATAATTTGAGTGTAAAAAAATAAAATGGTGAACATCACCATTAGGCGCCTCTTACAGACCGGTCTCACGAATAATTTGAGTGTAGGAGAAACAAATTGGAAGTTTCAAGTTCAGTCTCCCACTAAGGTTGATTTTCCTTTGAGGCTACTGACCCAATTGCTTGCGGTCACGTTTTACGTGTTCTCATGTTTGGAAGGGCATTGAGGGATATGGAGGTTTATCACATAAGTAAGTTCTAACGGTTATAAAAAATTGAAATACCTAAGCTTCGTGTGTATATGAGAGAGATCAAATGAGAATGTCTATATATTAAACAACTCTGGTAACTTATAAATGTCAATCAAAGTTATTCATTCATCTAAAATACTAGCAATGTTGTTAAAATAAAATATTGTTATATACTTATATGAATTGGGTTGTGTAACTTTACATGGATAAGTTCTTAACATTACACATATATGTACACAACTTGTTAGGAGTAATTTAGAAAGCAGAGGTATTAATTAACTAGAGACATAAATCATTTAATATCTCACAATTATATCATTTTCATAACATATAATGATTTTCTCATGAGTTCTCATAATTCTTATTGTACATGAATGTAGTCTGGCGTGCGTGTCTATACTATTAATGGTAAATAGAATCAATGAATTTACGCAAATAAATTATGGAAAGCCTATTGAAAACAGCTCTTGACTTTTGAGAGTTGGTATGATTGAGTTACATGGTTTATTTGATTTATTTTTTTAAATAAATGGTGCCAACTTCATTTCTTCTGGTAAGTTATAGGAGAGAGATAGAAGAATATAAGGGTGACGGGTGATAAATGCTTTAAAAATAAATTAAAAATGAAGTTGTCTCTAGCAGTAGTGATTTGAGGTATCCCCTCCACTACTGGTGGTGATTTAGAAGGATACCTCAAGCATTTTTATTTCATTTTTAGAGCCTGTACCAACCCATAGCCTTACATTCCTTCTCTCTCCTCTAAATCATCACCATTTTTAATTTTTAAATATAAGGCCCATTTCTAGAAAAAATCGGTTTCTTTATGTGTGTTGTTTTCCTAAATTACCAAGAAAGTTTGGAGGAGATAAAGTTTTAAATATGGGTCCATCATTCATGACAAGAGCAACGACTTTTCTAACGGGATTAACACTCCGTTGCAAAGTTTAAAAGAAGGCTTGTTAGACATGGCCCTCCCGGCCTCCCATGTGCAATGTTAGCCTCGTCAATTGTCAAGTTGGACCCCTCGGGCCCATCACTCCTGACAATAGCAATGACTTTTCGAATGGCATGAACACTCATTTGCAGAGTTAAAAAAAAAAGGGGTTATAAGACATAGCTCTAGAGGTGGGCAAAAAGAAGGACCCGGAACCGACAACCCGAACCGGAACCGGTCATATCCGAACCGGTGGGTACGAACGGGAATGGTTTTTCAGACAAATTAGAACCGGAACCGAAACCGGAAAAACCGGAACTGGTTTCACTTGTACCCGGCCAACACCCGAACTGAAACCGGCCAAACCCGAACCGAAACCGGTCAAAAACCGGCTGGAACCGGACGAAAATGTTTGCCTCTTCAATAGTCAAGTCTACCAAAAGCGATTTCTAACCCATTCCATTGGTTTCCTTGTGAATATTGAAAATAATGCATGCCTCACATATGGAGGAGCACACAATATATACATGTAAAATACTAAATACAAGAAGATGAATAGACACACTAAATACAAGAAGATGAATAGACACAATGAATACAATATAAATACACATTAATAAGCTATTTATTAACATCCTCCCTCAAGCGAAACGGTGGCGGACGAATGCAAAGCCGATCCCGAAAGTGTTCGAATTGAGACCTAGGAAGACTTTTGGTAAATATATCCGCAACCTGAAGCTTGGATGATAAGAAGATAGTACGAAGGCGGCCTGATGTAACTAGCTCACGAATGAAGTGATAATCAAGATCAATATGTTTGGCCCGTTTGTGAGATACAGGATTTTGAGTCAAGAAGATAGCACTTTTATTGTCACAAAATAAGGTTGGAGTTTCCGAGGTGAAGACTTGTAAATCCCGTAGGAGATTAATGACCCAAAGAATTTCAGCAGCGGTGTTAGCCATGGCACGATATTCACTCTCACAACTAGAACGGGCAACAGTGGGTTGTTTCTTAGCACTCCATGAGATGAGGTTGTTCCCAAGGTATATAGAGTACCCATAAGTAGACCGTCGAGTGTCAATGCAGCGAGCCCAATCGGCATCAGAGTAACCGAGAACAGTCGGAGAGGAGACCCGAGAGAAAATAAGTCCATAGGACATGGTTCCCTTAATATATCTCAGAATGCGTTTAACATGTTGAAGATGATCAAGGGTTGGAGATTGGAGAAATTGACTAACTTGGTTCACAGCATAGGCAATGTCCGGCCAGGTGATGGTTAGATATTGAAGTGCGCCAACTAATGAACGGTATGAAGTAACATCAGGTAGAGGAGCACCTGCAGAAGATAGGATTTCATTTGGAGCAAGAGGGGTATGAACCGGTTTGCAATTAAGAAGATCTGCACGTGAGAGTATATCATGAGCATATTTTGCTTGACTCAAGAAGAATCCATCATCAGTAGGAGTAACTTCTAAGCCAAGAAAATAACTCAAGGAGCCAAGGTCCTTGATAGCAAACTCAGAGTGAAGTTTGGCGACAAAGGAGGAGATAAACTCATCATTGTTACCGGTCACAATAATGTCATCGACATACACAAGAAGGTAAATGAGACAGCCTTTGTGATTATACACAAATAATGATGCATCAGCACGGCTACATGAAAACCCACATTGAAGGAGAAATGTGCTTAAGCGATCAAACCAAGCACGAGGCGCTTGCTTTAACCCGTAGATGGCTTTCTTAAGCAAGCAAACATGATTTGGAAAATGTGGGTTAGCAAACCCAGGCGGTTGTTCCATAAACACCCGTTCAGTGATTTTGCCATGAAGAAAAGCGTTGTTGACATCGAGCTGACGAAGTTTCCAATTATTAACCACAGCTAACGAAAGTACAACCCGAACCGTGGTGGCTTTGACAACAGGGCTAAACGTATGTGAATAGTCTAGACCTGGAACTTGAGAGTAACCTTGTGCAACGAGACGAGCCTTATAACGATCGATGCTGCCATCAGCACGAAATTTGGTGCGAAATAACCATTTAGATCCAACAACATTGTGGGTAGCTGGGCGAGGAACAAGAACCCAAGTATCATTTTTGTAGAGGGCATTAAGTTCATGATTCATAGCCTCAATCCAATGAGAGTGTCTAGAAGCAGATTTGACTCCTTTGGGATTGGTGGTAGTAAGCAATGCTTGAAGTAGCCGATTCGAGTGAGTAAAAGCAAGGTCAGCCCGATGTCGAGGTTTAAATATACCATCTTTAGCACGGGTAATCATGGGATGAGATGAGGTAGCGGTGGTGGTTGGAGACGTAGGAGAGAGAGACGGTACCTGAGGGACAGTAGAGGCAACTGTTTGGGTGGGGATTATGTTGGAGGGTTCGGTTTGGGGTAGGGTAGAGGGGATAGTAGGCTCGATGGGGGTGAGAACAGTGGGAGAGGTTTCGGTTTGGGTGGTAACAGGTATGGTAGGAGGTGAGGGTTGAGTAGTAGAAGTGGGGGGTGGGTTTGGAGGAATGGGTGTGGATAAAGTGGAGGCAACCGAGAGAAATGGGTCACAGCAGCCAATAGTTGAATGGGTAGGGGAGGAGGGTGATGGGTTGTGGAAAGAAGAAGACATAGGGGGTTCTGTGAAGAAGTAGTGATGTTATCTATGTAAGTATGCCATGGCAAATGAAGGATATTGGTGGGTGAAGTTGAGGTTTTGAACGGTAAATAGGTTTCATCAAAGCGAGCATTTCGGGTGACAAAGATCCGTCCAGTGTTAGGTTCCAAACATTTGTAGCCTTTATATTGAGAGTAGTATCCAATAAAGATGCACGGAAGACTGCGAGGAGCCAGCTTATGCTCCGAATAATCCCGTAAGTATGGGTATACACGACACCCGAATACATGAAAATTGGTATAATCCGGAGGCACCAAAAACAGAACTTCAAAGGGTGACCGATTATCCAAAACTTTGGTAGGCAACCTGTTGATTATATGAACAGCACTAGCAAAGGCATGTTCCCAATATGAAGTTGGAAGATTACTGTTGAAAAGTAGAGCCAAGCCGGTCTCGACAACATGGCGGTGCTTCCGTTCGGCACGACCATTTTGAGATGGTGTATATGGGCATGAAATGCGATGAAATGTGCCATTATCATTAAGAAGGTTTTTGACATTGTGATTAAGGAACTCCGTGCCACCATCACTTTGAAAAACCTTTATTTTGCGTGAAAATTGAGTTTGGACAAATGTTACAAAGGTGGAAAAAATTGCAAAAAATTCAGACTTGGTTCGTAGAGGATAGAACCAGGTGAAACGAGAAAAATCATCCACAAATATGACATAATATCTAAAGTTATTCATAGAGGAAATAGGTGAAGGTCCCCATAAGTCACAATGGACTAAGTCAAGACAATGAGATGCACGTTTGTCATTAAGTTGAAATGGTAAACGATGACCTTTAGACATCTCACATGTGTTACAAATCCCAGGTTTAGGCAATATAGATGTAAGATTAACACAACCAAGTTTATTTAACATAGAAATCGTATCATAGGAGACATGGCCCAATCTAGAATGCCAAATTTCAAAAGAAGCTTTGTTCTTAATAACATTAAAAGCTTGAGGGCAAGACTTCAGCACGTACAAGCCATCTTCACATCTTCCTTGGGCTAGCACTTGCTTCGTTGTTCGATCCTGGATGTAAAAAGATGGTTGTGAAAATAAAACATCCAAGTTATTATCTTTGGTTAACTTGCTTACAGACAACAGATTATTCATTAAGTGTGGAACTACCAGAACATCGTTCAAAGAGATATTATTAGGTAGTTGGTGAGAACCAATATGCGTAACAGGAAGGGAATTACCATTTCCGAATAAGACTTTGGTGTCACCGGTAAAGGGTGCTGACTTATGAAGATTTGTAGCAGCTTGATTCATGTGATCAGTAGCACCGGTATCGGCGATCTAGTTAGGGTTGGAAGAAGCAACATGACATTGGGCTAGAAAAGCATTTGCTATATCTGATGCGGCAGGGGCTGCTTGGGAGGCAAAAGATGGAAGGGTTGGACAGTGATTAGCATAATGTCCATCTTGACGACACAGTTGGCAATGAGGGGTTCGGCGACCACGACCACGGCCTCCGGAAGAAGGAGGGCGAAACTGGCCACCACGACCACCACGGCCCCCACGAATAGACCGAGAATTGAAGGCCACGGTGGGTGATTCGGTGGCATGAATGGATTTAAGAAACAGTTCGTGTGACTCCGCTTGAACCAAAAGTTCACGAAACACAGTTGGTGGTTTAGCCGCACGCATAGCAGTTGAGAAACTCTCAAACGCAGCACCCAAACCATGAAGAAACCAGTGATTTTTGTCAGCATCATCAACCGGATAGCCGGCTGCCGAGAGTTGATCGCAGATTAGTTTGAACTTTCGACCAAAGTCAGCAACGGAGGAAGATCCTTTGGTGATTTGTCGGAGCTGATCACGCAGATTCTGGACACGTTCGATGGAAGTATTGCTGAAAGCAGTCTCCAAGGCCAGCCACATGGAGCGGGCAGAAGATAGTCCAATGACCTCGGCAATGGCTTCTTCAGTAAGCGAGGCATTAAGGACCATAATAGCACGTTTGTCATTAGCAAGCCATAGGGAATAAAGAGGGTTTGGGACAGATTTTGCATCTTGCAGAATGGTGGGAGAGGGTGGATCGGATGTACCATCAACGTGAGAGATGAGATTGTGAACGGTAAGAAGGGGTTCCATTTGATTTTTCCAATAGAGATAGTTGGTGGGGGATAATTTGATAGTAAGCACGTGAGAGATGGAACTCATGGATATGGAGTCGGTTGAAGAGGAAGAGCCAGCCATGGATGAGTTGAAGGAGATGGAAGATGAAAGAAGAAGGGAGGGAGAGGAAGAGGAAATGGCTCTGATACCATGTGAATATTGAAAATAATGCATGCCTCACATATGGAGGAGCACACAATATATACATGTAAAATACTAAATACAAGAAGATGAATAGACACACTAAATACAAGAAGATGAATAGACACAATGAATACAATATAAATACACATTAATAAGCTATTTATTAACATTCCTTTTCATTCCTTTTTTTTTCTGATTTTACACGTTTTTAAACTTTGACCATTTAGAGATAGAAGATAAACCCATTCATAATTAGCAAAGAAAAAAAAATGCAAACAGCATCTTGCTTAAAGATTAATCTCTGTGTAGTCACAAACATGTTATTTACTCTGTAAGTAGTTTCATAAGCTCTTCAAGAGTCAGCTTCTCAAAATAGAAACCATATGTGAAATTACAATCTTAAATGTTAAGATGAAACTAAGAAATTTGGTATGTGAAGAAATGTAATTACTTCCTCCATTAAATTAATAAGAAAAACAATTTTGGTCATTTATGCAAGATGTTAATTTTATCATCATAATTGATACGAGTCTGAACTTTATAAAATTATCAATTTTTTTTTTTAACAATAGAGGGTCTCGCCATGCTACCTTTAGTTATCCCGATGGTTGGTAACTAATATCGATTACTCAACCAATAGGCTAACTTTGATGGATAATTATAGATTTTCTAATTTGGATATTTGAAAAACTTGTAGGAGTTGCACAAACTTCCTACCACTGTTAGTGAGCAAGCAATTTTCAGGAAGTTGCTCAAAAACCAATAAAGAATAAATATGTCTAATACAAATATACAAGATATCTTCTCATAACATGTTGTCACACTTTGCTGGATAATTATAGGTTCTTCATGCTCATGAGTTTGAGGGACATTCAAGTGGAAATAGTATGCACAATATTTACGCGTAAAATTTTTGTACCATTCAGTTTAAGGGCAATAAACTTATCAATTGGATTAATTTTGTTGTTATTTATTGATTTATATTTAGGACCGAGAGAAAAAATTCTTGGTAACTATACAATCATTATTCAAGGTCGGATTGTTTTTGTAGCAACCAATTTTCACGCTTGGGCAATTGTACGTTGTATTATTGAAAAAAAAAAGAAGAAGAAGAACTAGATTCAAAGTATTGATATTAGATGAAGATACTAAAGCTACAACTAATTATCAAATGTTATGTACAAAGAAGTTTTTAGAAATTTATAAAATATAATATTATTTTTTCAACCTCAATATTATTTCTTAATGACATCACTTTTCGAACGTATATTATCTCAAAAAATCAATGCACAATTCATAAATCCTCATTTAATATATATATTTTTTTCAGTTAACACGTATAATACAAGGGTGACTGTTGGATCGGGTTGTTAACTTCAAACAACACTTCACAAATATTTCTCTCTTTCAATCTAATAGATGCGGAATATCTATTATAAGTATCACCAACACTCAAATGATGAACAAATAATATTTGAATAACAATAAGAACACAAGAGTAAATTCAAGCTCAAAG
This sequence comes from Mikania micrantha, assembly GCA_009363875.1. Classification (NCBI taxonomy): domain Eukaryota; kingdom Viridiplantae; phylum Streptophyta; class Magnoliopsida; order Asterales; family Asteraceae; genus Mikania; species Mikania micrantha. The sequence continues at coordinate 31,957,118 of CM018691.1, read as the reverse complement.
ATATATTTCTCTCAAAGTATTACAAGTGTAAACAGACAAGCACACTAAACAGGTTTACAATGAGAGGTTATATAGCTAAGGCTACAACCGAATACACGTAGGAATACAAGTTGGGGATACTGAGACTAGCTAAATACAAAAGGCATTTAATGTTGTTCATCTTCAAAGCTTCATATGATCTTTTACATTTAATGCTGAGGAAGGGAACTAAGGTGCTTTGTCTGACTATCGGTATGTTCCTTTTGTTTTTACTCAGACCAGCATGTCTTGTGCCAATCCCATTTGTACTATAAAAGTAATCAGCTACAGTCTTTGTCAGAGGATAAACCTCAGAAGTCTTTGTCTTTGTCTTTGGAGCAGAAGAGAATCTTCGGAAGCTGTTATTCTTCGGAAGTCTTTAGTTCTTCAGAAAGATTTATGTCTTCAGAAGCTCTTAAGTTTTATCTCTAAGTGTTTACCTTCCGAAGTGTTTGTCTTGTACAACCTTCAGTAGGAGTGAGTTACCCTTCGGAAGCAATGCTGCTTCCGAAGAGGAACTCCTTCCTTCCGAGGTTGTTTGTCTGTGTAGTCTCTTATACTTAGACAAAATTGAAGTTTGGTGAGCATCAACCTTTATTAGTCTTTACAGTCTCCCCTAGGCTGATGCTACCAAAACTTCTTAAGGGATTCTCCTTACTATCTTTTCTCCTCTCAAGACTTGAGCCCTTGCCTTTACCCATTTGAGTGCTTGTCTCCCCTATGATCCATTGTCTGGATTTTCAAGAGGGAGTCTTTCCAAATCAAAAACAAAGGGCTCAGCCAGCACCATCAGTTGTGCCATATCCAAAACCTTTATTCCTCCATTGATCTGGGTGAGGATAAACTCCTTGTGAAGTGCATTGAAGCTCCACTTTACAATAGGGATGTAGGTATGATGATGCTTTAGTTCATAGAGGTCTCTTGGACGATCTTTAGGCATTGAAGCTGCTGGTGTGGCTTTTGGTCCAGAGGGTGGTGAATCTGGCTCAGAGTCAGAGGAGATGGCATATGTTCTCTTTTTCCTTCTTGCTATGCTCTTATTTCTCCTGAATCTTGGTCTCTCTTGAGCACTAGATTGACTTCTCTTATCTCTGGCCTGTTCATTTTCCACATTTGAGCCCACTACTGCATCTGTTGTTACAGTGGGCTGTGGACCAGCATCCTCAGTTGTTGAGGGCTCTGTTCTTCTCTCATCAGCCTTTGTTTGTCTCTCAGGATCAGGGTCTGTTGATTTTTGTTTCCTTGTAGTCTTTTTACCCTTCTTGATCTTGATCACTAAAGAGATTGGCATGTTGTCCATAGAAGGACTTGATGGAGGAGAGGCTTGTTCTTCTTTAGGGTTTTGGGGGAACATGTTGGGGAACATGGATTTAGTAATTTCCCCACACACGACTTCTTCCCCCTCTCTGATTCCTGCAACAGAGAGGGGTATTTCTATTCTTACTCCTCCACCTAAACCCAAGCCTAAGTTTATGCTTGCCCTTTGAGCATGTATTTGCTCAATAGAAAGTAACTCACCTCTGGCTATCTTAGCCTTGATATCTCTGACATGCATATCGATGGTTGAGTTCTTCATAGGGCCTAGCTGCCGAGCATGGAAGCCATACTCAAGGAGGAAAGCCTTCAACTTGTCTCTATAGGCCTTATCCTTCTGTGTCTTTGTCGGCTTCACCATGGCTTTGGATGCAGTAGCTGCCTGTTCCTGCTGCTGCACCTTGTCTAGCTCGGCAGCCATCTGATGTACCAACCAGAGCAATACCTCATCAAAATCATATCCCTTCTCATCAAGTAGAGCAGAGAGTCTGATCCGCTCTTCATCTTGTGAAGTGTCTGGTCGGCCCTTCTTCTTTTTAGGTCTCCTCTCCTAAAACTCTGCTTCCTCCTCTGGGGTTAGTTTTCTTTTTCCTTTGTCCATAGCTTTTTCCCCAGAGGAGATGTATCCTGTAGCCTCACCAGCTGGTTCATTGGCAAGTAGCTCCTCTGTGGAGGAATCATAAATAATGACTGGGCCTTCGGAAGCAGCTGCAGCTTCGGAGTTAACCTTAGCATTTACTGCCCCCTCCGGTTGACCAACCATCTTGGTTGATTCCTTATCAGCATCCATAGAGTGCTCAGGAATGGAGGAGAGGTCTTCAGCAGCCTCTGTCCCAGAAGGGGACACAGTTTCCATGGAGATTGATTCTTCTTGAGTAGTTTCCTCTATGGCAACATGGGTTGTAGTCTCAGGAGGAGACTTAGTCCCAGAGGGGGACTGTTGAGTCCCAGCAGGGGACTTAGGCTCCACAGAGACATTTGTTGTGTTGAGCTCTTGCTCTGTCTCTTTGACAGCCTTTGTTGCCTCAGAAGAAGAGGAAGAGGAAGTAGGGGAATCATGAAAGTAACTGCCCAAGAAGTCATCCCATTCATTAGTCAAGGTGACTATGGATGGGTTGACATCCTGTACAAGTTCCTCTTCTCTTACTTCTGGTCCTGACCCTGTAGAAGGTGCATTCTCCCCCCTTTTTGGTAGCATCAGGGGAGATTGTTGCCTCCTTCTCAATAGAGGTAGTGGTAGCAGGATCAGAATGGAAGGGTTGAAGGATTACTGGGGGGCGCCTCCTAAGGTCCAAGATTGTTGCCTCCTTGGCTTGGACCTCCAGCCGTAGGGTAGCAACCTCAGCTTCCAGGTGAGCTACCCTGGCTTGGAGGGATGTAATTGTGGACATCAATTCTTGTGTTTTGCTGCCCTCATCCACATAAGTGGAGTCATTAGGCGATCGAGTCCTGAGCCTGGCTTCTACACCTCCACCACCAGTTGTGGTTTCTTGGCACCCTGGGTTCCCCTCATCGAGAAGGGCTTCAAAGAAGTCCTCCCCATTGTGGGTTGCCGCAGGTGAGGTCCTAGTTCCTGTACCAATGTCCTGAGGATCCTGATTAGGATCAACAGTAGTGGCAGCCTCATCTGCATTGACCCCTTCTGTACTTCTGGGGTCAACCTCTGAAGTGGTAGGCTCTGTGTCGGGAACCTGGCTTGTAACTTTGTCACCACTCTCATAAGTGTTTGGGTAGTGGGAGAGAGTGGTTCCCCCACAGCAACAGTAGAGGATCCTTGAGCCTGGGTAGATGAATGGGTGGGGGGCATTTCTGGATGATATGAGCCTGGAGACCTGGGAGACAGTCTCTGATCTAATGGAGTTGCTTCATCAGAAGCAGACTCAAGCATATGGATATCCCTTTGGGTAATCTCAGGTATGTGTGGTGACATACTCTGAGGGCTATCAGGCTGGTTGAGAGCAGCCACAGGTTCCAGAGGAAGAACCTGTGGAATAACAGTAGGTGTGGCTTTCACCTTAGGTGGAACTGTGCTCTTGACAGTTCTTTTCACCTTTTTCTTGATGGGTTCAGAAGAAGTGGTCTGAACAGCTATAGAAAGTTGTTCAGGGGTTTGGCGGCGTTTGTAGGTGATTGTGATGGGATGTGGAACAGAAGTGGAAGGTGTGGGTTCAGCATCTGTGGGTGCAACAGAGCTGTCACCTTTTGGAGTAAGTAACTCCATAGAAGGAAGAAGAGGAGTAAAGTTCCCTGAGAACTGGCTACTCTTCTTCTTCAACTGTACAAAAACCTTGGAAGTTACCAAGGGGATTTTGTATATATTCCCAGTTTGTGAGAGGTCAGAACCCAACTCACCATAAAATATATGCTGCAAAAACCTGGGATACATACAAAATTTCGTTGGTGACGAAAGATTGTCAACCAAATTATTAAAAATAAAAGGAGAAAAGTTAAAGAGTTGGTTGGAAACCTAGCCATGAATAGCCGAAGCTAAATCAGAGGGAACTTGATCCCAACCACCTGTCTTATTAGAAAGACAGTGCAAAAACAAATGTACGAGGTACTTATAATTATAGGACACTCTACCCTTCAAATAAGTTGTTGAAGGGAGAGGGCCTTCGTAACCCATTGACCTAAAGCTCGATGCTACCTCATCCTTAGTGAATGAGATCCTTCCCCCGGAATCACAAAGTTGAAGATGCCGACAGATGGTCTCCACTGTGATAGAAATGGGATGAACATCAATGGTGGCATTAAGAATCCGACCATTGGGAGATGACGAAACCGAACCGGAAGCTCAAAATTGTTGGTGATGAGATTCATACACCATGGGCTGAACAATGAGAGCAAATAGATACCTGCTCCTTCGAAGGAAGGAGACGATCGGAGCAAAATCAGCATCATTGTCCGCTGATAGCTCCGCAGGAATATTGTGAGCGGGTCTGAAGGCAAGAAATTCCATGGCGATCGACAGTTTTTAGGTTTAGATTAGAGAGAAAAGGAAAAGGAAATTCGAAATGAAACGGTGAGAGAAGGTGAATGAGCGGGAGACCTTTTATACCTTCGGATGTCAGCATTTAATATAGAAGCACATAAAATTTTGAGATCCGAATGTCAGAAAAGGTCTTCCGAATACAGCTCATTAATTGTTGAAAATTTGCTAAGTACAAAGTTCTTCCGAGAGGTTATGTATCAGAAGAGGTTTATGAGACCAAGAATGTTCTTCGGAAGATACTTACTTCCGAAACATATACAAGTAAATTATCGGAAGTGTATCTTCTGAAGAATTAGATAAATCCATCAGAAGACTTGTTCTTCAGAAGACACCTTCTTCTGAATAGAAGATTCAGAAGATTTTGCTTCCGAAGATATAATGTATCGGAAGTATAATACTTCAGAAAGAAAATTATCTTCTGAAGTGTGACATCTTCCGACATAAGGAAGGAATAATGCTTCCGAAGACTTAAACTATCTTCTGAAGAGTAATTACTCATCAGAAGAGACTTTAAGTTTATCTTCCGAAGTATTATTCATACCTTATTAATTTGTTTACTCAAAGTTAATCATGCCAATGGCTGTTGATAAATACCTGAATCTTCCTTCATCAAATGTCTTTGTGAAAAGATCAGCCAAATTGTGTTCTGTATCAACTTTGACTACATGAATCAACTTCTTCTCTGCACAATCTCTGATGAAGTGATACCTGATATCAATGTGCTTGGTCTTGGAATGCTTGACAGGATTGTTAGTGATGGATATTGTACTGGAATTGTCTATTTGTATAGGAGTATTGAACAACTCTACTCCATAATCCTTCATCTGATTTTGAATCCAAATAACTTGTGCACAACAACTAGAAGTAGCTATGTATTCTTCTTCTGCAGTAGAGGTAGAAACACAAGACTGTTTCTTGCATTGCCAAAACACAATTCTGGATCCAAGAAATTGACATCCTCCTGATGTGGATTTGTTGCTAATGTTGCAACCTCCATAATCACTGTCAGTATAAGCCATGAATTGAAAGTCTTCATTTCTAGGATACCATAATCCTAGACTTGGTGCTCCTTTGAGGTATCTAAATATTCTTTTCACAGCAAGCATGTGTGAAACTTTGGGATTAGCCTGAAATCTTGCACACAAGCATGTTGCAAACATTATATCAGGCCTACTTGCTGTGACATACATCAAAGAACCAATCATTGCTCTGTATTGATGCTGATCAACATCCTCTCCCTCAAGATCAGGGCTAAAAGATGTTGTCTTGGACATTGGAGTTCCTAGAACTTTGCAATCAGTCAACTTGAATCTTTCAAGAATATCCTTGACATACTTTGATTGACTAATAAAAATTCCTATAGGAGTTTGTTTCACCTGTAATCCAAGAAAGAACGTGAGTTCTCCCATTGAACTCATTTCAAACTTGGACTTCATTAATGATTCAAATTCCTTGCAGAGAGATTCATCAGTTGAACCAAAGATAATGTCATCAACATAGATTTGTACTAACATGATATGTTGATTGGACTTCTTGAAGACGAGAGTCTTATCAATTGTTCCTCTCTTGAAGTGGTTAGCTAATAGAAACGAAGACAAAGTTTCATACCATTTTCTGGGAGCTTGATGCAACCCATATAGAGCCTTGTCAAGCTTACAGACATGATCAGGAAACTTTGGATCTTCAAAACCAGGAGGTTGACACACATACACCTCCTCATCAATCCTTCCATACAAGAATTGACTTTTCACATCCATTTGAAAGACCTTGAAGTTTTTGGCAGCTGCAAAGGCTAAAAATATTCTGATTGCTTCAATTCTTGCAACTGGAGCAAAAACTTCATCATAATCAATGCCTTCTTCCTGTGTGTACCCCTGAACAACCAACCTTGCCTTCTTCTTGATGACCACTCCCTTGTCATCCTTCTTGTTTCTGAAAACCCATTTTGTTCCAATTGGATACTTACCCTTAGGTAAAGGGCAAATCTTCCAAACACCTTGTATTTCAAACTGAAAAAGCTCCTCCTGCATGGTTTCTACCCAACTGTTGCCTTTCAATGCCTCAGCAACTTTCTATGGTTCTACTTGGGATAGAAAGCAAGAAAACAAACATATGTTTGCTTCATGCATAGAGCTTCTTGTTCTGACTCCTTCTTCAGCATTACCAATAATGTTCTCAACTGGATGAGTGTTATGAATTCGAGTTCTTGGAACTACATCCAGTGGAGAAGCCAAATTCAGAGTGCTTGACTCAAGGTTAGGAAGTACCACCTCAAGTTGGATTTCTGGCAGATCTTGTGGTCTTTGAGATTGGACTGTTGTGGGATCACTTTCTCTGGGAGAAGAAGTTTCCAGAGTGTTTGGTACAGCTGAAGGACTCTCATTTTCTCCTTGACTCAATGGAACTGAAGTAGATTCACTCAAGGGAACAGCATGAGATGTGTTCACTGTCTCGGACTAAGACACATCATTATGTGCTGAAGTGGATTATGCCAAGATTTGTCTTGAAGCTATTGGCAGTTCAACATGAAAGTCTTCTTCTCTTGTGGACTGGGAGGAGCCTATGGTAGTTGACTGTAATTCTGAAACATACTCTTTCACAGGATTAAATGTAGATGTAAAGCTATCAAGATCAAATAGCCAAACAGGACCAGTTCCAGGCTTATTGATAGCATGTTCAAAACTGAACATTTGCAGACTCTTCAATAATTCTGGAAGCTTTGATGTATACTCTATATGTTTTTGCATGTGAAGAGTACCCAACAAAGTAGCCCTCTACTGATTTCTCAGCAAACTTTGCTAAGTGATCTTTAGTGTTCAAGATAGTGCATTGACATCCAAATGGTTTGAGAAATCCAATAAAAGATTTTCTCTTATGCCAAATTTCATAAGGAGTCATACCATGTGTCTTAACTACCAATACTCTATTTTGGACATAACATGCAGTATTGATTGCTTCTGCCCAAAAAGTTATTGGCAGTTTGGCATCAGACAACATGGTTCTTGCAGCCTCAATTAGTGTCCTATTCATTCTCTCAGCAACACCATTTTGTTGTGGAGTCCTATGAGCACTAAATTGTCTTGTGATACCTTTAGATTCACAAAAAGAATTTAAAACATGATTTTTGAATTCTGTTCCTTGATCTGATCTGATTATTTTTACATGGTGATCACTTTCATTCTCTACCCTAAGTATGAATGACTTCAGGGTCTCAGCAGTTTCATCCTTGGTACTTAAGAAAAATACCCAGGTATACCGAGAGAAATCATCAGTAATCACCAAGCAATATGACTTTCTACCAAGACTTTTCACACTTGTGGGGCCAAACAAGTCCATATGAAACAGATGCAGGACTGTTGTTATAGAATTTATCTCTTTGGCATGGTGAGATGACTTTTGCTGCTTACCTTTTAAGCAAGCAACACATTTATCAATACAAATGAATTCCTTTGTTGGTAAACCAGTTACTAAATTATTTTTGACAAGTTTATTCATGTTTTTAAGGTTTACATGACAAAGTCTTCTATGCCAAAGAGATGATTCATCAAGTGAAGCTTTTGAGACAAAGCAGCTTATATTACTAAGAGGTGCAACTGTGCTCATGTCTAGCATATACATGTTGTTTCTTCTTGGAGCTCTGAGCATAATTTGATCATTTGGTACCACAAATCCTGGTTTCAGGACAATGCATTCATGCTTAGTAAACAACATGTTGTGCTTTTGATCACACAACTGTGATACACTTAGTAAATTATAGTTTAGTTCTTTTACAAAATGCACATTCTCAAAGCTTACCTTTCCATTTGTGATCGTGCCCCTACCTGTGATATATCCTCCCACTGGATCACTTCCAAAAGCAACAGACCCACCAAAGAATGATTCATATTTGTGCAGGTGAGTCTTATTGCCTGTCATGTGCCTGGAGCAGTCACTGTCAACTATCCACAAGTTGCTCTTTGATTCCTGTTGTCCCTGCACTTGACCATAAGTGAATTAGTTTCTGATGGGAACCCAAGCCCATGTGGTCTTAGGTTTTCCATTAGCATCATTGTAAGTAAATTTCTTTGGCATCATCTTAGGTGGGACAGATGATGTGCTTGTTGTTGGTGGGACTGGTGGTTGAACAGATGGTTCAGCTATTTCCTTTTTCTTCCATATCTGTTAGATTTTTAAGATTTTGGGAAGAGTTTGCTTCTTTTGACAGTCATCGGAAGCACCTTTTTCCTTCCCTTCCAATGACTTGGTTTTTGCTGACCAGTTGGGCTTTACTTCCGAAGTTCTTCTTCTTCCGAAGGGAAAAGGTTTCTTTGGTGTGTAGGAAGTCTTCTTGTTATGTGCTTCCGATGTTCTTTTACCTTCGGAAGCCTTTCTTTCCTGATCTTCCGAAACATTCTTTTCGGAAGCCTTCTTATTCTGATTATCAGAAGTGCTTGCTTCCGATACTTTCTTTCCGAAACCCTTCTTGTCTTGTTTCTTCCGACTATCAGAAGTGCTAGCTTCTGATACCTTCTTGACTGGGTTTCTCCCTTGTTCTTCCGAAGAAGATGATGACATGCTCCAACTCTCCTTTCTTCCTCTTCCTTGTTTCTCAGAAAACATTCTGCTTCTTGGATTGTAGAAGCAATCAGCAGCAAAGTGATTTTTATCACCACACATCAGACATACAGTCTGATTGTTTATAAAGTGTTGATGCTGATTTTTGGTTGATGGAAGATGAGCTTGATTCACAGCAGATGATGGTTTGGATGTTCCAACAGACTTGTTAGCTTGATGATTTACCTATTTTCCTGAAAAACTGGCCTTTCTCTCTTTTGACCTACCCCTTTTGGACTTGTCTGATGGACAAGTAACATAATCATCTGAGGAGGTATCCCCATTTTGAATGTTTTTAGCCTTGACAAAAACTGATTGATGTTTCTTAGTTTTCTTAGTTCTTTTATTAAATTTCAAAGATAGTTTTTCTTTTTCTGGTTTAATAGGAATATCATCCTCATCTGAGCATGTTGAGGTACTTGGATTTAGATCAGAGAGGTTATCAGTTTGAGCTACCCTATTTATGTCCAATTCATCATCATACACAAGGTCAATTACTGGTTTACACCTAATCTCCACCATTGGAGTGTAGGCAGATGGAGGCTCTACTTTGTTATGACCCAAACCAGCCCCCTGTTTGTTCACTAGTTCAGTTGTGCTGCTTATTTTGAAAAGTTTTTCATACTTTTCATCTTGGCTTAAAAATTTGTCTCTATAAGACTCAGCCAATATAAGTTCAGTCTTGGCAGTAGTTAATGCTTCTAAAAGATTGTTAATTTGACACTGTTTGTTAGTGTCTTCATGTTTTAAGCTAGAAATGGTCTTTTTCATTTCTTCAATCTTTTCTTTGTAGTTTCTTTCACATTCAAAGAAATTTGCCTTGACTACTTGTAATGACTCAAGTTCATTACAGAGTTGAGAGTTTATTCTTTTAAAAACATATAACTTCTCTAAACATTCAGGTGTGCACATGTCATCAGTTACCTTGAATGAGGAAGTAGAGTCATTTGCCATCAATGCATTATTGGAAATGGAAGCATCCTCAGCTTGAAAGCTCCAATCTGCAACATCTTGCTCTGCATTGTTTGCATTGTTTGTTGAGCTTGATGGTCTTTGTTGTGGTTGCCCAGAAGTTGATGGTTGAGTTTCTGTGGACTTGCACTCTCTGGAAAAGTGACCTAACTGTTGGCAGTTGAAGCATTTGAGCTTGGACTTGTCAAGACCAAACCTAGTTTTCATATTGTGCTTTTTGAACTGCCTGCCAGTTCTCTGATAGAACTTCTTTGCTCGATAGGAGTTCATGGCCATCTGATAATTGATGTCCATCTCCTCTAAATCATCTGCAAGAATATCATCCAAGTCTTCTTGGCAAAGATGAAAGTAGTTAGTTTCCTCAGCCATAAAAGCTCCTTGTCCAGAGGTTAGAGGTGGAGTTGGGTTAGGGAAAGAATTTAAGTGTGTAGAAGATTGAGTTGAAGTTTCAATAAAGGTGGCGATGGGTGTGGAAGTAGGGTGGTATATGGGTTGATAACTCTGGTAAGGAGGGTTGTTGATGGGTGCATAGAGTGCGGCTGAACCGGAATTTACATGTAACGGTTTAGGTTCCTGAGCATCTATCTCCATCTGGTATGCACTGAGTATGCCAAACAACTCACTAAGTTTCAAAGTCCTTAGATTTTCTGTTCTTCTGATGGCAACATAATAAGTATTCCAAGCATGTGTAAGTGATCTAAGAAATGTCCTGATCACAATCCTGGTTTTCTATTTTGACACCTGCAGCAACCAACTCGTCAACAAGTTGTACATACCTTAGATATTGAGAAGTCATCTTGTCATTGTTCTGTTGACAAAATTTCTCAAACTTCTGTTTCAGCATGTCCTTCTTGTTTTCTTTGACATCTTCAGAACCTTCATACATCTGCTGTAGAGAGTTCCACAACTCTTGAGCAGATTTGCATTTCTTGAATGCATGTATGATTGAGTTTGGAATGGCCATTTGAATAAGCCACAATGCTTTCGAATCCACTTCCATTCTTTTGTAGTCTTCATCAGAATAGAGAGCCGGATCTTTAGGAACAGGAGCTCCACCTGCGCCAGCAGCAGGAACAGTCGGGATAAAAGGTCCTTCAAGAACTGACTTCCAAAGCTTGAAGTCCTGGTTCCTGACGAATCCCTCCATTCTAACTTTCCAAGTGTCGTAGTCTTCTGGAGTGAACATTTGTGTCTTGTTGAGAGTACCATTTTTTGATTCGTGTTTGTTAAGTGCAGCCATTAGAACAAATACACAGAATATGAGTTCTTGTAGTAGTGAGATTTAAGAAGAAATGAAACTGGTAACTTTAGGATGGTTAGTCGCTTAAGTTCAAGAGCCAACGCTCTGATACCACTTGTTGGATCAGGTTGTTAACTTCAAACAACACTTCACAAGTATTTCTCTCTTTCAATCTAATAGATGCGGAATATCTATTAGAAGGATCTCACCAACACTCAAATGATGAACAAATAATCTTTGAATAACAATAAGAACACAAGAGTAAATTCAAGCTCAAAGATATATTTCTCTCAAAGTATTACAAGTGTAAACAGACAAGCACACTAAACAGGTTTACAATGAGAGGTTATATAGCTAAGGCTACAACCGTATACACGTAGGAATACAAGTTGGGTATACTAGACAATACATAAAGTAAAGCTTATACTAGTATATGGAGTGTCTTAACAGGCTAAGACACTTACTTACAATCATTACAAATATAGACATTGACTTTACAAAGACTAGGTAAATACAAAAGGCATTCAATGGTGTTGATCTTCAAGGCTTCATATGATCTTTTGCATTTAATGCTAAGGAAGGGAAGTAAGGTGATTTGTCTGACTATCGGTATGTTCCTTTTGTTTTTACTCAGACCAGCATGTCTTGTGTCAGTCCCTTTTGTACTATAAAAGTAATCAGCTACAGTCTTTGTCAGAGGATAAACTTCGGAAGTCTTTGTCTTTGTCTTTGGAGTAGAAGATAATCTTCGGAAGCTGTTATTCTTCGGAAGTCTTTAGTTCTTCAGAAGCTTTATGTCTTCAGAAGCTCTGAAGTTTTATCTCTAAGTGTTTACCTTCCGAAGTGTTTGTCTTGTACAGCCTTCAGTAGGAGTGAGTTACCCTTCAGAAGCAATGCTGCTTCCGAAGAGGAACCCATTCCTTCCGAAGGCTGTTTGTCTGTGTAGTCTCTTATACTTAGACAAAATTGAAGTTTGGTGAGCATGAGCCTTTATTAGTCTTTACAGTGACTAACCTAGTTTTTTTAAATAAGCCCTATTTCAAAAAAAAATAAAAATCGTTTTCTTTATTTACGTTTGTTTTCTTAAATTAACAAGAAAGTTTGGAGGAGAAAAAGTTTTAAACATGGGTCCATCACTCATGACAAGAGCAACGACTTTTCTAAAACTGGGTATAACGGGTAAGCCGCGGAAGTGGCGGGGCTTGGATTTGGACGGGAGTGAGCTGGCACGCTTGCCCTGCTCCGGCGGCCTCCCTTCAAAGTGCCTAGTGGGCTAGCGGCTCCCGCTCCCCGCTCCTCCTTTTGTGTTTTGATTGGTTGTTTCAAAATTCAACTGTTTGAAAACAGCCAAATGCAAATAATAATCATGATAATAATAATCAATTTTTATCCCCTATTTGAACTCTTTCACATTTTATAAAAAATCACACTTTAAAAAGAACACATTTTTACTATCTAAAATCATTTCTAAACCCTCTCATTTCAAAAACAACCTGATTTCAACTTGTTGAGCAATGCAGAAACCATCCGAATGTGTTTGCTTGAAATGGAACAACACCTGAAGAACTCAATGTCGAAGAACAATCGATTATAAAAAAAATTACGATCGAAAATATTCGACAAATATCGTGAATTTGTTCTTTTATTTAGTTTGCATTATAACGTTTTTATTTTTTATTTTTACGTGACTCGTTTAATTTAATTTTAACGTTTTATTTATTATTGATTTTACTTATTAATTTACAACTAAAAAATAATAATTAAAATTATATAGTGGTGATGACATGGCACAATTGGAAGATTTTTCAGTGAGGTGACCACTATGATGTTTTAAGCTTTTCAGTAGGTGATGACGTGACAGAAAATTATAATAAGAAAGGATTTTAATAGGATGACCATTACACATAATCTATAGTCAAGTTAGACCCCTTGACCGTTTTCATAGGCCATGGGAAGGATCCCATGAGCTCAAGTAGGTGTGTTTAAGGAATGGGTGTTTTGATTTTTGTTTTGAAACTGATTATCGTGACTTCAAATATAAATAATTATGTTTTTAGAAGCAAATAATAACATCCTTCACTGGCTCATATTGTGTCTGTGGCACAGGCGATTAATGCAGCTGCTCATGAACTCATGATGTAACTCAACTTAAAATTTTAAAAGGTCCATTGGGAAACTTAATAGCTGGTAAGCAATTTGAATTAAGAATAAAATTATTTCAATTTATTTAATATTAATTTACTTAAATATCTTAAATAAACATTAGAAGCTATACGTGTTACATTGGGCAGGTGACCTTCCGAGGAGATTGCAAAGAATAGCCAGGAAATGGTTATCTTGGAGAGAAAAAATGAGAGGAAGCCATTGTTGGAGGTAAAGAGAGATGAATTTGAGGAAAATGAGAAGCAACGCAATGTTAAGAAAAAGCTTATAGATGCAATTTAAATATACAAAAAAATAAAATATTTCAGGTTTTGATTACATGTTGGGGCCTAGGGGTGTACAAAAAATCCGAAAACCGAATCTTATCCAAAACCCGAATAAACCGATCCGAATTAAATATTCGGATATCGGATATACAAAATCATGTTTATTCGGATCGAATATCCGAATTCCATCCGAATAAACCCTATTTATTCGGGTTGTTCGGATTATTCGGATGAAAAAATAAGTTTATTCTGGTTTTTTGGGTTACTCTGATAGATTCGGATCTGATTAACAAATTTTGAATTCGGGTCGGGTTTCAGATAGGAATAACTCGATCCAAATAACTCGTTATCCGATCCGATGCACACCACTATTGGGGCCGGATTTGCATGATACAAAATGAAAATAATCATTTTTTGATGCAAGAGTGATGGATTTTGCATACATACGACTGTGATTAGTTATGTTTAGATGGTAATTAACTGACTTTAATTAATATATTGAATTCTGTTTTTTTTTTTATTTACGGTAATGTAACATGTATTGTTCTTTTGAATAATAGATTCGTTGTTCCTGCTTAAAGGTTTATCTTCTTTTGGTATTATATATATACATATATATAGGGATAGAATCAAATGTTGACCCATGTTTATTGCGTTAACCGAATAACTACATCTTATTACTTTGGGACCCACACTAAAGTAAATATAAAGGTTGTGGTTTTTTATTTTTTTAATTAATATAAAGTCAACTTACATTAATAAAAAAATTTAAAAAAAACCTATACCTTTAAATCTACTTTAATATAAACCCTAAAGTAATAAGATGTTATTCGTTTATCAAAATAAAAAATGGTTAACATTTGATCCATCCCCTATCTATACATACATACATACATACATACATACATACATACATACATACTAGTCAGGAACCCGCGCGATGCAGCGGTGGCAACCTATTTCCATCTTTATAAATAAATATGATAGTTGGCCACATTAATATACAAAGCTTTATAATGGTACAAATATAACAACAATCAACCTAGAAGGTAGAAGCAATAGTGCCAAAGAAACTAAAATATGTGTAATTTGGCTAGTAAATAAAATCAGATTGAATAAACAATAATAACAAACAAGATAAACCTTTGTGTCAGACACCAATATGTGAGTCAATTCTCATATATAATGGTCTACCCTCGAGATCTTATCTAACTCTCATAATGTAATTCCTTAAACTTGTACAAATATACTTGACAGCAACAAATAAATATAAGGTTTAATTTCTTGATTACAAACTAACAAATGAACATAATAAAAAGGATCTAAGTATGTACTTGAAGTAATATGATACATCTTAGTAACACGTGTTATTGTGTCCGCCTTTTTTCAAAAATACATTTTGCACTTCTAAACTCCTTACCTAAAAAAGGACGTCCCCAACCAATTCAACAACATATATCAATTAAAATATAAGAATTATTATAAACAAGTTATTTTCATATAAGATTTGTCATATTTGCAAAGATAATTACGTAATTATTCTTAACCTCTTGATGGTTAGGTTTGATGAGACTTTAAAATGGTTAATATAAGTTTAAATATGTTTCAAGATCCAAATATACACATCAGTTATTGAACCTCATTTCACCTCTCTGACTTTGGTTGAATTGGTAAATCTAACAGAACCTCTTTGACTTTGGTTGCAATTAATAAAAGTAACTAATTGACCTTGAACATAACTATAGACAAAAGTAGGGGTGCTGAATGGGTCGGGTTGTCAGGTTGTGGGTTCAACCCAACCCGAACCTGAAAAATTTTACACCAACCGGAACCCGACTCGAATTTTTATGGACCCAAACCTTACATGTTTGACCTGAAATGTATATTTACTTTTCATATTTTACTATAAAATCATAAATCATAATTAAAATATATTATATAATCAAAAAGCCGTAACCAAAATACATCATATTGTCAAATACATTAGTTTTCGAAATAAAATAAAAGCATATTTCAATCAAAATATGTTATTTTTCAATCTTGTTCATAATCCATTTCAATTTTTATCGTATTAAGAATTAACGTCTTCAATGATATCATTTATTATTTTTGTTGGTAATACTATAATCAAAATATAAATATATTAAAATTCAACATTGAATACCATAATAACATTATATATGGCTTTTTCTAAATAAACGGGTCGACCCGCCAACCCGATGGATTGACCCGAACCTGACCCATTTATATAATCAGGTCGGCGGTTTGGACCTGAAATGGACCCGAACCTGTTTAGCCAAAACCCTAACCCAAAAAAATCGTGTTAGGTTCGTGTCGTGTTCTCGGGTCATGTCGAAAATTCACGCCCCTGGACAAAAGCAAGTAAAAAAGGTAACCAATAAATGCAATGATATGAACATGTTTGTGACACATAACCAATTGTGTTTATAGGTAAGAATAATGCATGTAAATTATATTTAGGAGTACCTTAAACTTATAATTAGAAACTTGTATTCAAGATTATGAAGCTCTTCAAAGCATATATCCTACTGCACAAAATTCTCAGCCCCATAAAGGAAATCAAATAGTGTATGAAGTTGCTGCAAGAGAGAAAATTAATGCAAAATATCAAAGGAAATGAATTAGAAGTATTGAAGAACCTCACTGTTAAAAAGATGATTGCATAACATTTGTCATAAACCTCACAACCTAACTTCAATAGCAACACTAACTTCACCCAAAGCTTGAATAAGATGGCATGTGACTATGAGTCGTGGTTTGCAAACCTTGAGCTTACACCTTTGCAGCTTCTTGTAAAGTTCTCCTTTGGGAGCATATTCCAAAATCAGATGGACTCTTTTCTACATAGATTTGGTGTTTTTATTTTATAAACTAATAGCGAATCATATGCACGGAAAAATAGGTTCTTACCGGGCACCTTCGCAAGTGCATCAGATGTTCGTTGTGACCAGTCACACTCATTGTATAGCTCAGTAGTCCATCTATAAAATTCAGCAACTTCACCTCATATGCTTAATTCCACAGCTAAAACAGCATCACATTCCACAACAACTTCAATAACCCTTGCTCCAATAAGTTACGATCGCAATTTAAAACGTTAAATACTGGCATACTGCAAAAAATTTCATTCATAGAATCTGTTAAAATGCAAAATTCATTTAGATATTTTTTATATGATGTTTTATTTTTGCTCTCTTATTACTTATTTCAGCCCTGTATAATTATTTTGGTATATTTGAGCACATAACATTAGACATGGTACAACTAATAGACATGTATATTTACAAAGGGACACATAAACATCTCTATTCGTAAAAGATTAACATAATCAATTATTACCTCAACAAAATTATGTAAAAGCGTGTTATTCTTATATTAACACCACTATATCCTTGTTTATGTTTCTTTTTGTTGCATTTGGATAGTTTTCTTCACACAACACCCCCTCACTTTCTCCTTTGGGTTATACATTTTTTTGATAAAATTTATTTGTTTACTGGGCAAAGTTGTTAGACAATATATAAATGTATGTATTTAAATGCTTGTTAAAAAATTTTAAAACTAAATTAAACTTGAAAAAAGAAATATTAACACCTGAAGACCATTTCAGGTTGAGCAACATCTTTTGTGGTTTCCTTGTTGGTTTTGGTAGGGTATTTGGAAGCCATTAATGGCAGACAAAGGACCTTTGCTTCTGTCCAAATACGTCACCATCCTCCAACTCAAAGAACAATGGCTCAAACAACAACAATCTTCAATACCCAAACCTAATCATCAGGAATTCGAATACAACTATCAAAATCCCAAAAGAATCAATTCATCCAAGAAAAAATCAGCCTCCGATCATGAATAAACTCAAACCTGACGTCACCCCACATGATTCTGCTTCTAACTGTGTTCATCGTAGTTGAAATCATCAACTCAAACCCGATGCTAAAGTTGCAGATTATCGTCAAAAAATAGAGAAGCAGAAGCATCAATTAACGATTAAAAACAATTCAAGAAATTGTAACCCTAACCAAATTCAAACCGAACCGGAGAAGAAAAAACTTTTTCACATTGATTCTGTTCTTGTGAAAGAAATAAACATGAGCAATGTGAGCCACAAAAGATGGTGTTCTGAACCTGCAAAAACTCCAAAAAAAGCCATCATATCCAGGTCAGAAAGGGGAATCTGCAACAAATTGGCATTTGCATCTGGTAAATACTCTTTGTGACTGCTATTAATATGTTACTGGTTGATGAATCCAATATTCATGTAATTTTGTCAAAGTGATCTCTTGCTTCATGCTTTCATGAGTTGTACATAATCTATTATAATTTTCACATTTCTTAAATTTAAGACATTATATTTTCTCTCTTCAATCTCTATTATATAATAGTAAGTATATATATACATATATATATATATATGGATTTGAATCAAATGAAAACTCAATCTTAAAGAGAAAACCCTTAAACCATATCTCAACCATTAGATCAACTTTTTTTTATTTCTAATTTATTAATATGAAAAGAGTATAATAGTATTTAACCACTTACCCATATATATAATAATTTATCTCTTTATCTCTTATTTAAAATAACCCATATATATAATAAATTATTAATATCAAATTTCTCTCTCATCTATCTCTTCTCTCTCCATCAATTAAAAAAAATGTTTTTTAAAATTTTTCAACAACAAAAATGTATATTTTTTTTGTACAAAATTAAAAAAAACGTATTTTTACAAGAAAATGTAGAAACTTACACATGCGTATAAATGAAAATGTAAAAGTTTTAATACACAAAGTATACTTTACTCGAAATAATACACATGTGTAGAAAATAAAAATATACACATGCGTATATTTTATATATTTGAGATTTATAAAATATTACACCTACACATGTGTAGTTTTTGGTGTTTTGATTTATTTGATGTTTTTTTATAAATTTACACATGTGTAATATTTATTATGGTTGAAAATATGTAATATTTGTGTTTGTGTAGCGAAATTTGTGTCTGATACACATGTGTATATTTTTTTGTTTTTCTTTAAAAAATAATTTCTTTTTATTTTAATAGTAATTTATATATAAAAGATAGAGAGATGAGAGAGGAAAGAGAAGACGAATTAAGAGAGAGGAGAGAGGAGAGAGAAGAAGAGAGAGAGAGGAAAGAAAAGAGAGGAGAGAGAATCTGGTTAATTAATAAAGAGAGAGGATAGGTAGTGAAAAAAGGTCACTTATACCCCTTAAAGGGTAAAAGAGAAATTTTCTTTTCAAAAACCCCATTAAAATATTCAAATTTAATTATGTACCACATCTTTTTTTTGTTTAATTAATTAAAATATAATAAAAGTTTGATCTAACGGTTCACACAAGGTTTAAGGGTTTTTTCTTTAATATCGGGTTTTCAAAAGATTCAAACATGATCTCTCTACTTCATGCTTTCATGAGTTGTACATAATCTATTATAATTTTCACATTTCTTAAATTTAAGACATTATATTTTCTCTCTTCAATCTCTATTATATAATAGTAAGTAAGTAAGTAAGTGTATATATATATATATATATATATATATATATATATATATAGGGGAAGGATCATGAAAAAACTCTTAAATATCAAGAAAACCTAGAAAACTTTAACTAACCAATCAAAACATTTCTTTCATATTTTATTTAATTTAATTAAAAAGGTCACCATAGTAATTTTACAAGTAATTATTTATGGAATGTATTTTCTATTAATTATATCAATTTTATTTACCTAAAATAATAAAATCTATTTTATTATTCATTCAATCATTCTTAATAGAAATAATCTTGCACATCTTCTTCTTATTTTACGTGCAATTGTTGATCTGATCAATTTTTGAATGTGGAATTGCAGTTCATCAATCGTTCATCATTATGAGGACCATTACCCACAGCAATCTTCATGATATGAATTCATCGATCAACCAAACTTCACTAGCAGTAGGTCATAAATCTATTTCCACCGGCATCGATCCGGTTACGCTCTATTCTTGGTAGTACATTGCGGTCGACAGGGCAACAACGTCAACACTAACGAAGCTCCGATGGAGGACATTGTGATATCCCCGGCCTTGATGCAACAAGTGTTCGTGGAGGCGTCAAAGGCGAATGATTTCGTCGCGTTTTACAAATCGGCGTTCGGTGCCGAGGAGTTGATACGCACAAGTCATCCGATACGAAAGGCCAATCAGGATCTTTTGCTTCTTCTCTTGATGTTGATCATGCTCGGTTCCACCTGGTATTACATATATGATTTTAGAAGAAGCCAGTAGAAACTAGAAAATAATTCCAGCAAATTTTTGAATTTTTGCTTTTTGATTTTGAGTATTTGCAGAGATCTTAAGGTGTTGCAAGATCTAAAATTAAAGAATTACTTTCGTGTTTCACCTTCTATCTCTCTTTTGGTGTCGCATATATGTAATATTTTCTTAGCTTGTTTACATGCATGTAACTTGATCGAACTAATTCGTTTATATGATCACATGCATGTAATTATGTTTATATATCTATATAATTTGGTTGATTACATATATATAATCACATGGTTACTTTTCAATGCTTACATGTATCTTTTTCTAGAGTGCTTACATATAAGTAATCAAGTTTACTTGTTTGATTACATATATGTAAGCATGTTTATATACATATAACTTGATCGAACTAATTCGTTTGTATGGTTACACATATGTAATCAGATAGATCTATTTAAAAAATCACATTGTTTGAATTTAATTTTTTGTTACGTTTTGTTGTTACATATATGTAATCAATTGATATGAGTTATTTTTTTTATTATTTTGTTGTAATTTGATTGATTACATATGTATAATCAGATGATATGTACGAAAACACGTAAGCTAGTTTACATATAGGCTGATTACATATGTGTAATCAATTGAGTAAATTCGTTCGATTGATAAAATCAGATTTTTTTTATACGTAAATGCAATTTTTTGAAAATTTAAATGTATATAATTATTGTTTAGATATTAAATACTTATTAATATTAGGAGAGAGGAGAGAGAAAAATAATTTTAGGATTTAATTAATCTATAAGAGAGAGAACAATTTTGTGGACTAATCTACCCTTATAATTTACAATTAAGCCCATTGATTAACATTTATTTATAATCTTACCACCACTCAATCTCAACCATTGATTACATTAATCAATGGTGGATTAAGGGTTTTCTTGGTTTTCTTAAAAATAAGAGTTTTCTGTGGAGCCCTCCCCTATATATATATATATATATATATATATATATATATATATATATATATATATATAGGGGAGGGATATTTTAAAAATGCTAAAAACCATGAGAAGAGTGAGAAGCAATCTTGTCCTTTGATTTGTGGTGTTTTACGGTCAAAATCGCGCGGTGGCAATTATGTAAATAATATGGCGTTTGAAAAGTCGCGGGATGGGCATAATAGTAATTTGGTGTTTTTTGAATTAAAACTAACCTCCCCAATTTCTCTCAATCCCGTAAAAAACGCATTTAACCTAGCTCGGTGGTGGATATAAATTGGTATTATAATGTATTTTCTTATTGATATGTCTCGATATATGGTGTTTTAATATGAAAAACACCGTAAATTATAAACTACGTATATAACTTGTATAAAATCAAGAAACAAAGCATTATTTAAAAAAAACACCATAAAATTTTAAAATGTAATGGTGATTAGGGCTTTTGGATTCAAAATAACTTGTAATACTTGGATTCAAAAACACCATACAATCCAAAAAACACAATACAATCTGAAAAACATTATAAATTTTGAAAAACACCATAATATCAAAAAACAGAGCATCATTTAAACAAATATCAAACAACATACGAAATAACACCATACAATCTGAAAAACACCATACAATATGAAAAACACCATAAAATATGAAAAACACCATACAATATGAAAAACACCATAAAATATGAAAAACACCATACAATATGAAAAACACCATAGAATCTGAAAACGCCAAAACACAATATACAATGCTAATATAAACACCATAAAGACAATATGAAGCTAACTGATAACGTCAAATAACATAATATTAAAAACACCATAACCTTGCGTCTCTTCTGTGTTCGATTCTATCGCGTCGTTACCCCAAAAAAAACTAAACGGTCATTCGCAGATGAAATTAGAATCATAAAATCAATTACAATCTGTGATTTCTTTTTGTAATTGATAATTGATTTGGATTTTTAAAAAATGCTGAGCGACAAACATGGTATGTTTCCAAAATAACCGCTAACAATTATCAGAGCCAGTTACGTAAATACCCATATCTATTAAACCTTTGAAAATACACGTGTATGGACAAGATTACTTCTCACACTTCTCATGGTTTTAAGGTTTTAAGGTTTTAAGACTTTTTAGCCAAACCTCTTTATATATATATATATATATATATATATATATATAGAAGGCTTGGAATTTTTAATAACCCACTAAATGTGTACTAACCCTATATATATACACACACACACACACACATACTAGCATGATACCCGCGCGATGCAGCGGTAAAACACAACACATAAGTTGGATGATTTTAAAGATTTGTCTGGTTTGTTTTTGAGCTATAACCATTACAGTAACATTTTTTTAATTTAGTAGTTAACTAAAAGTGAGTTTAACTCCTAACATAAAGGTCAAATGACCAAAAATGCCAAGAATTGATTCAATTGTTTTCAGAGGTTTTTTCTTTTATAATAACTACATCTCACTTAAAATCTGAAAGACCATCAATGTGGAATAAAGTGAAAAGAAAAAACAAAACATTTATGTTAGATTTAAAAATTGTACATTGTGCTTTAAGAGTTGTAAAACTCTTAATTTTAAGAGTTTTAGTTAAATTTCTAATTTGTTCTTCTAATATGTATCTATCTATCTATCTATCTATCTATCTATCTATTCTAATAAATAAAGGTTTTATGGACACTTGTCATGTTTCTAGACCACCTCAATTTTTTCACTCCTCTCTCTCTTATTAAATACATGTTTTGAATTAATAAATTTTTTTAATACATTAAAATTATATTAATATCCAAAAAGACACTTTTAAAAAAACAAATTATTATAAAATATTGAATTTTCAAAAAGAAAATAAAAAAAATAAGAAATAAAATTTGAATAAACTATAGTGTTTAAAAAAAATAATATAATTATTTTATATTAAAAATTGTCTTATATTGTTTAAATTTTGGCAAATTGGCTTTTAATTATCCAAACTTTGATCAGTTGGCCATTGCCGGTCCCAACTATGAAAATCTCCAATAACGGTCCGAACATTCGAAATATTTACCTGTGGCGGACCGCCATTAAAAAAACCTTAATGGCGTTAATTTATTTAGAGTTTCAAAAGAATATTTGAGGGCTTTTGTGTAGATGGGGAATATGAGTCGAATGACATATAACTTACCTCGAATCGTTGTTTCAAATTTTCCCAATTTTGGTGTTTAAACTTTCAATTCATCAAAGAAATCATCAAATTAGGAAATTTGGCGCAACGTTTCGAGGTAAGTAATGTGTCATTCGACTCCTATTCTTCATCTGAACAAAAGCCCTTAAAAATCCGTTTAAAACTCGAAAAAAAGTTAACGCCGTCTGGGTTTTTTTGACGGCGGTTTGCCACAGGTAAATACGTCGAAAGTTCGGACCGTTATTAGGGATTTTCATAGTTATAACCGACAGCGCCCAGTTGATTAAAATTTGGATTATTTAAATACAATTTGCCTTCAATTTTTAATGATAATTATTTATTATATTTTTTGTATTCATCTCGTGTAATACACGGGGTACTAACCTAGTTATATATATATAATTGTGTGAATAAGTGGTTCAGATCTTAATGTTATTCTTTATTACTTATACATAATTGTTTGTTACATTGATGTGATTCTTCTGAATAATTTTAGTATTTTTTTTATTTAATTCAATGTAACACATTTATTTACATAGCTAAAATTTACTACAATAGTAAATTTTTGTTACGTTGATATAATTACGAACACTTAAAAAAATTAAGCATGAGAATGTGTGCCACGTTGGTATTTATGTTGGGGTATTTTTTTGTTACGTTGATGTAAAACATCAAAAAACACCGGTTATAAGCTGTTAACTAAGCATTTGAATGTTAGTTTGTATCTATTTCTTTTTATGAAACATTATTTACTTTCTCAAATAATACAAAAATAAAAATTTATGTAGAGGTCATACCTTGTTTGGTTATAAAAGTACACACCAGAACAGTGATACAAAGCTAAACAATATCGGCTAAGGGGGGATAATCAAAGTAATAAAACTGTTATCAACAGTCATTAATCATATAAAAAAAAGGTGAGGATATCATTATAGCATCAGATGCTTTGTTGTGTTCAATATTGATGCCCTGTGTATAATCATAAGAATTTGTTTTTGATGTTTCTGTTAAACCGCTTCTATTTTTCTTGGCAACAAGTCTGACTCCAAAACCACTACATTTGAATTCTGCATTTTCAAAAGAGAGAGATTTGTATGTTTGATCCCACCACTCAGTGTCTCTCAATGAACCAAATGAAACATACCACACCGATGTAATCCTATCACCATCACTCGCCTCCCAAACCACATCATCTTCAGAATTAACACCACTCAAAGCCTGCTTCACGCTTATATTAAAAAAGTCTATCCAGATTAAGAAATTTTTGGAAACCGCACACATTAAGAAGCCAGAAAAATCATCACACCAATTCTCTGGAAGTTGCAATGTATATCTTCTCCCTCTAAGGAGAGGCGGTCTAAACCCCCTCGGAATCTTCACATCAGGAAGTAGGAGAATCATTGACCCATTTTCGATAGCCTCTCCCTAATTTATTGGCATAAATCATTACTTTGCAATTACCATTATTACTCACTCCTATACGTAACATACACACACACACACACATGATAGGATAGGATTGGTCTCAAATAAGAATCCATCTTAATTGAGGTAACCTATTAACCCTGACAAAATTCACCCAGATGTTTGAATGTTTTTTCATGCCTTTTCTTATACATAAATAGGGGTTCCTTTTTTGTGTTTTTGCTAATTCATCACCTTTTAGTATGTTACGTAAGTGTAAGTGGCGTAAAAATAAATATAACTTGCAGTGTAACGCTAACTTACACTTGGTTTATTTTATAAACGCTTGTAAATTAGCAAAAAATAAAAAAGGAACCCCCTATTTATGTTAAAATATTAAAAAAAAATTCAAAGATTTGGGCGAATTTTGCTAGTTTTAATGGGTTACCTAAACTAAGGTGGGTTTACAACGGATCATTACCCTATTTGTGCGCGCGCGTGTGTGTGAGCGTGAAAAACATAATTAATCGATATTCAAATTGAGAGAGACAGACACACATACCTCAAGCATTGATTGTAGTAATCTCTCGCCCTCATTTAGGATGTTGGTTTCATTAAGTGAGACATGAGATAACCATTTACAATTTCTATGACAATTTCCAATGGTTGTGAGTGACTTGCAATAGCTTGCATTTAGAATAACTAAACTTGATGGGAGATCCGGCAATTCAATAAGGTTATCGCATAAAGATAGTTTGAGGACTTTGAGACCAGTAAGTTGTGAGATTGTGAAATCTAAAAGTGAAAAATCATTACGACTTAGATCTAGTTCTTTTAAGTTGGATAACTCACCAATACCGGAGGGGATTTCTCCATCTTTCAAACTGCATTCATTTAGTTTTAGAGTCTTGAGGTTTCTCATGTGGACAATTGTAGGAAACATTCTAAGCCTGTAACAACATGTTACATTTAGGTATTCAAGACTTGTGTGACTTCCAAATGAAGGGTGAATCTCCTCTAACATATAACATTTCTCGAGTGTTAGCTTTTGAAGACGTGGAAGTCCATGAAAATCTGGTGTGCTTTGTAGGTTTCTCATTTCTTCAAGGTGAAGCACTTTCAGTTGTGGTAGATGCTATAAACAAATTAATATAAGAGGTTACGAGAATTAGCATGATTTAATAAATTACATCTTATGGCTCACAAAAAATTACATAAAAAATTAGCACAACTTTGATTGGCTTGTTATATAATGTTTTTTTCTCTCAAGATGACAAAAACTAATTCCAACAAGAAAAAAAACAATGGCATGTTTGTAATTCTATACCACTATTTAACTAGCTTAGTGGTAAATGAGATAAAGTACATAACTAGTTCATATATTTTAT
This sequence comes from Mikania micrantha, assembly GCA_009363875.1. Taxonomy (NCBI): domain Eukaryota; kingdom Viridiplantae; phylum Streptophyta; class Magnoliopsida; order Asterales; family Asteraceae; genus Mikania; species Mikania micrantha. The sequence goes on along the minus strand of CM018691.1, from coordinate 31,931,279 downwards.
CTAAAAACAGTGGGTTTTTTGTTGAGTAGTTGTATTTGTATATCTAAAATAAGCTTAAGTTGTAAGCTACCATGCAACCCTTCCAAAGCTCTTTTTGCTGGGTCTCTCTCAATATTAGAACGCCGAGCCTTAATGGATGAAAAGTGTCTGGGAACGGACTTGCAATATAACCTGTCCATCTAATATACTGCAACTCATTTGAAAGAAATGTAGGCCATTCATCACTCTTGACATCATACATAGTCACGTCAATCCACCTTAGTTTCTTCATGTTTGAAACAATTTTACAAAAGCGTGACGAAAGATCATTACCTTCTGACGGAGAAAGAGAATATCTTAATGCTTCCGTCTTGTCATTTTCCTACAATAAAAGAGATACAGGTTAAGTATTCCGTAATCAGTATACATATAGTATAATGTATATTTATACAAGCATAACATTTACCATTGTTGCATCCTCAAAACACATTTCTTTGATTTCTTCACGTTTCCAAACTCTTGTATGTTTCCTAGGATTCATAGGATGTTCCCCTCTAACAATGTGGTGTCCCATTTCCTCAACTAGATCATGCATATCAAACACATTACCGTACAATTCCTTATACACTATAGTTATGAGAGTTTTTTGTCTTAATACTTTTATCCCTATTTCAGGGTGATAACCACAAGCTTCAAATATCTCCATTGCATTATCTGGACTTTGAAATCTCCAGAAACATGCAATATCCAAGAATAACTCTTTTTGATAAGCTTCAAGTCCATCAAAACTAAGTTTGAGTATATCCATGACCTTAGGTTCTGGCATTTCTTTTAACTTGTCCAAGGCACTTATCCACTCATTCTTATTTTTGTCATAAAGAAAAGAACCTATAAATCTAAGCGCTAATGGAAGTCCAGAAGCATAGGAAATCACACTTAATGAAAGTTTTTCATAATCTTCTATAGGATCTTCTTTATTATATGCATGTCTTTTGAAGAGTTGAATAGCTTCATCATTTGATAATAATCTAATAGGATAGACATGGTCCACCTTGTGGGTTCTTAGCAAATGTTGATCTCTAGTTGTGATTATTATTCTGCTCCCACTACCAAACCAATTATGTTTTCCAGCTAATGCCTCTAATTGGCCAAGTTTATCGACATCATCAAGAATCACCAACACTTTTCTACGACATAACATGCTTTTCATCATGTTTTTTCCTTCCGTGACATTAAATATTTTCACTTCCTTTTTAAAAATAGCTGATAGCATATATATTCTCTTGCAATTTATTTAAGCCATGTTTGCTTGTTTCCTCTCTAATATTCTCCAATATGCAATGACCTTGAAAATGCTGAGAAATTTTCATATAAAGGGAAGTCGCAAGAGTAGTCTTACCACCACCCCCAAGCCCCCAAATTCCAACCATGTGCACACCATTTGACCCGATTTCTAAACGTGATTTCAAATCTAATAAGCGGGTTGTCATCCCAACAAGATCTTCATCAACATTTGAACTTAAGAGGAACAATCTATCTAAAATTGTATTAACAATTTCTTTAATGACTTTTGATTCATTCCTACAAAATAGACATATACGTATAATTGGAATATACTCATGAGATGGGTTAGCCTTCCAAACCAAATATATTTACATATGTAAATTAATGAATATTATATACATATGTGTACATAATATAATATAAAACTAGTTTTTTTAATGAAATTTTGACTAAAATATTTTGTCGCTCATAATTGGGTAGTAAATGCACGTTAGACTTCAAATAAAAAAGATTACCCGTTGGCAATGTGCTTGGGTTCCCATCCAGCAATGCTACTTGCATCAACAAGTGCTTTTCTCCATAATTCAACTTTACTGACTTTCTTTGCCTTTTGCCTGGCAAATGCTTCTCCAAATTTCCTTTTCTGATTTCTCACTTCCGAGGGATCCACACCATAGAATATGGGCATAACAATTTGCCCTCTCTTATCCTTGCATTTCATAATGTATGCAAGTTCATCCAAACACCATGAAGAATTGGCATAGTTTTCTGAGAATATTATGATAGCAATTCGTGATTCTTTGATAGCCTTGAAGAGGGATGGACGAATGGACTCACCACGAGGAAGTGCTTCATCGTCCTTGTAAACGTCGATTAAATGATGTTTCAGAGTTGAGTAGAGATGATCTACAAAGGTCTTACGGGTGTCTTCTCCTCTGAAACTAAGAAATACATCATATTTAAATGATTGAGAAGAAGAGGCAGATGCAGAGTGAGAAGGCGACGATGAAGATATCATTGATGCGTTCATGGTCTGTATCACAATTATAAACCAAATGAGGAGAAGATTTATGTCATATAAACCAAAAAAAATGAAGAATTTAAACCCAATCCGAAATTATTTAGAAAAGAAACGTCATATGAAAATCATTTTTTAAGTACAATAAGGCAATAAGCATACTATTGTGAAAAGAAGCTTGTTGATATTTTATAAGATCCTGAATTACAACTTAAGCACATACACATTCATTCATTTCAGAACCAATAAAAATGCAAGACTCCCATAATGCATTTGTACAAATTACAATGTGATACACAAAATAGTTATAAAATACAACATATTCTTGGTTCCGAAACGAATGTGCCCCTGTAACAGTGATACTGATTATCAATATGCTTACATCAGAAAAACGATAAACAAAACAAATCAGAACAAGCATTTAACTGTAAAATCTCAAGGAACATGTTGTTAATGGCTTAACACATATCTAAAAAGATCTAGTGAATTACCACAACGCACTAACTACAAGTAATCATCACATTTGATGAAAAAATTCATCAAATTACAAAAGATGATGCAAAAGGCGAGCCCTAAATAATCACAAAGAAATCCAATTTCATTGATTTTAAACAAGGGATATAAAAAAGGATCGATTTGGTGAAGAAAATCCTCAAATTGATCAAATAAATCACCAGGAGCGGATATTATAAAGTGAGTTAGAAGCCCAAAATTAGTCATCCATGTTCATCGAAAGGTAATTAAGCGAACTTACTTGAGAGGATTTTGATCGGAAAGAAACCCTAGATAGTGGCAGTGAGGAGACAGGGTAGTGATGAGACTGTATTCGTTGACTTAACAACCGTTGATACCATAGGCTTTGTTTAGGATTCTATTCAAAAACAACTTATTAACTTATTACCTTTTTGAAAAAGTTAATAAGTTAAAATAGTGTTTGTTAATCTCAAAAGCACTTTTCATTTTAAATTTTTGATTAGTCTTGAAAAGTTGTTTTCAAGAAGCTAAAAATTCTAGATTTTGGAAATTTCTTTTAACTTTTTGATAGAAAGTCATAAGTTAATCCAAACATTTTTTTAAAAACTTCATTTCAAAAAGCCATAAGTTAATAAGCACTTTTGACAAAAAGTCCTTTTCAAGTTAAATAAGCAATCCCAAACATGCCCATAATCTCAGGAAATCATACTGCTTTTCCCTTAAAACTGCCTTTGGGTTGTGATGACCTTTTAATTTATTTATTTTTACTTGAGATAGAGTTGAAGTCTAGAAAAAGTGAAAAACCCCCAATGGAAACGCTGAAACCTTCAGGCTAATAGAAAAAGTGTTCTCCGAATATTACAGTATGAGAATGAGACTATGTGATTAATTTATTTATTTTTTATTTTTTCAGTTTCAATTATGGGTACTAGACTAAGGGGCCGTTTGGTTGGGTCTGAATCGTTAAGTGCTGAATGGTTAAGATATCTGAATGATTAAGAGGGTCTGAATGGTTAAGAGGGTCTGAATGATAACTGTTTGGTTGCACATCTGAATGAAAAAAAAAAAAAAACTTTTTTTTTATTTTTTGACAAAACCCTAGCCCATGTCGTTCTCCTCCTCATCTCACGACCGCCTCCACATCCTTGGCATGTTTCCCGATCTCCTCCCCCATCTCCTCTGCATCTCCTCCCATGTCCTCCCCATCTCCTCCGCAGCCTCGAGCGGTGGTGCGGCAGTGCGACGAAGCGGCGGTGCGACGTGTGTTCAGATCGACGAAGCGATGGTGCGGCGGTGCGACGAAGCCCTTTCGCATCCCCGAAGCGGTGGTGCGTCGTGTATTCAGACGAGATGGATTCGGTCGTTGAGACCTTCGGTGGTTGAGACATTCTTGGTTGACGATCAGATGGTTCTTTTTTCCCCATTCAGATGGTCTGGTTCCCATTCAGACTTGTTGTGAGATCTGAATGGTTCAGACCTCCATTCAGACATTTTGCTCCATTCAGACGTGTTTATTTTCGCGAAACAAACGGTCTGAATCTAAACCATTCAGATTCAGACCCATTCAGACCTATTAAGATGCAACCAAACAGCCCCTAAGTAATATCCGGCCCGATACTCGGCCCACTTACCATAACTAGCACCTGAAATAATACCCGTAATATTTTTTATTTTTAATATCTTTTTTAAAACATAATTCTTGTTAAGTGTCAAATTTACCCGGAATATTTTATGATCGAGGATATTTAAGAATATTTAGGAATATAATTGTATCTAACCTAATGCGTATATTTACATGCATACGGTTTTCTTTTCATGTTTGAATTAGAATTGTAGGTCAAATGAGTTCTCAATGAATTCTCATACAAACCCGAACACTGAAATGTTGATGGACTTTGATCGTGGACTAAATGAAGTAGATGACCGTTCATTTGAAGTATTCTTGGTCATATCCGAGATAGTGGCCTAATAATAGGAATAACTACTGTGACCGTTGTTGTAATCTTTTACTACATATTAAGGCAATAATTGATAATAGGGACACATACGACATTTAGCAGCATAAAAAATAATCACTTCCACTATTAGTATCGATTACATCTTTCTTTGTATTCAAGTTCTTTAATTCGTGATAAACTAGGCAGAGTGGCATTTGCCACCTCCAGAGATTTTTATGCCGGCAATCCTAAGGGATTAAAAGTTTTTTTTCGTATAAATCTTGTGTGTTTAGCTGTTTGTTTTATTCTATATTCTCAATATCCCTAGGGATCCCTGCGGATAATTTTATCGAAACTTGCTTATAAACTTTTTTTCTGATTATAAAACACAAAACCTCACTTTACTAATTCGGTTTTGCTAAAAATTAGACTTGTTAATTTTTACCCGAAACAATTCGTTTATGAAAGCACTACTAGAAAATCAGCCTAATACAACCCTAATAAAATGTTGCAATAGGCCTTTAAAAAGTTGCAATAGGCGTAAGAATGACTCCATTAGCATGTATGATGTAGAAGCACCGTCAACTTTTTTATGAGTGTATTTGTAACACCTCTACCATAAAACCGGCGATATACGTAGTTCCTTTGGTTCATTACAACAAGAAACGGGTCTATTGTTGTGTTTCCATTCTCTGCAGCCTTGTAGTTTTTCATTTGTTCTTGCAATATCAATTTAATGACTTTAAAGTATCATATATCTATAGTTTTGTTGTAAATGCAGTGATGATTTTAAGCAGAAAACCAAGTTTTAATCATCATCGAAGATGCAGAAGTATTTTTAATTCTCTTTTGACGGTTAATATTATTTAAACATTGAAGGTTTCAAAGACCTCAATTGAAACAAATTTTGATTCTGTATTTCTGTGAACAATTCACCTGACTCGTTTGTTTTTCAGTTTAAACAATTTTTATATTTAGTCTTGAATTGATTTTCTTATTTTAACAACATAAAAGTTGGGATATTTTAATTGATTTTCTTGAATTGATATTCTTATTTTAACAACATAAAAGTTGGGATATTTTAAATCTAAAAATAAAGTTGCCTTTTATTTACAATAGCTAACTCAAGTTTTGAACACAATTTATTCAAATCTACCATTATGCATAATAGGTCAGCAATGTGGATGAGCAAACATGTCAAATATGGGTCATCATGATTCTTTAAGATGTCTACATTTATAGACGGGTCTATTCTTTAAAATGGATGATGAAGCCCAAGCCAACTTTAAACTACAACTATGTTAGTGGTGCACAAATCGTTTTTTTTTCTCAAACCGATTTGGTTTAGGAACCGGTTTGGTTCCAATAGTTGACATAGAAACCGGTTTGGCCCTAAATCGGTTCGGTTTCAAAACTGGTTTATAGCATGAATGGATCGAGCCTATGGAACCGGTTTAGATAGTTTCAAACCGGTTCACAACGGTAACATATCGAACTGGTTAGCGGTTCGAATCGGTTTGGGACAGGTTTAAGCCAAACAGGTTTTGAGACCGGGGCCGGGTCAATTTCGAAAATTGTAACATCTGTGCCGGAATCGTTACCGGAACAGTAATTTGCACAGTAAATTTCACAGTAACTCAGGTACACACTACGTGAAACTATGTATAGACTATTGTCACTGGATGCGTAACATTAAACTATTATGCTATTGGTCTGAAATCTGCTTTAAACCTCATGGTTTAACAGTCAGAAAACGTCAGACAACACAGAACTGACACACAGATGCTTGACTTTATGCTATGATGTATAAACGTATGCGAGGCTAAACAAAACAAAACTATAACAATTGTTGTTACAGAATGTTAAACCGACAAATTATTCGTACAGGTGACGATCTGTACGAATAGATCTGAAAGTTTAACGATCTGAAATGATGACTGGAAAGTAGAAAACAAAATCAGAAAGTGAAACGTACGATCGTGTTCGTACAGTTAGCGCTCTATACGAAAACGTGTGTAAGTGACGTTTTCTGACGAAACGAAAACGAAAACGACACGAACGATAATAAGTTTAAGAAAATATAGTATTTTCTGTTTTACAATTTTGAAACCCATCAGAAGTAAACTAAACGGAAACTAAGTTGATTAAAACGCGTAAAATAAATCCATTTTAATTAAAATACGTAAAATACGCGAAAGGGTGACGCGAGTAACGAAACGTTTAAAATAATTGAATTCGATAAATAATATAAGACAAATAAATTTTTAAGATTTAATTGGAATCACAACCTGAGAAACGTAAACTAAAACTAATCTTTATTTAAAATAAGAAATCGCGCGCGTACGTTCCGGAAAAGCAACGGAGATGCGAACCGAGCAACGAAACGAACCCGAACTCACTCGGGGTATAGATACCCTCAATGAGTTCAACCAACTCATTTCTCTCTTCACTTTCTCTCTCTAAACACCCATTTCCGGATTCTCTCTCACAATACAAGATTCAAACTTCAAATCCTTGTAACTAGCTCGTTTCTTGATGAAATCGAGCCATTCTTGAGCCTAAACGATGATCTCAATCCCCTCTACATGAAAGTACAACCGATCTGGAACGAAAATCACCTTATTCGAGGTAATCTGTGGTGCAAAATGGCGATTTTTAGGGTTTTCTAAGCCCTAGTCGACCCACTAGTTTCAACCGGTTCTAGATCATCTTGTTTAACCCTGCACTTCGAAACACTAGTTCTTGTATGCCACCATCACCGAAAACACCATTGAGCCGGGATAGGGACGTGGTTGGAACAGGCTAGGATTCACCCAACTACAGCTAGCCGAATGGCTTGCTTCGGCCGAAGGTGGGAGCCAGCCTGACCGAATGGCCAAAGGCCTCTCGAATGACTTCCTCCTTCGCTAGCCATTCGCCTGATTTCTGCTCATTCGCCACTGAACCATCTTGGACCGAATGTCTCCATTCGGTGATGCCTTCATTCGTGGATGCCTTCGTACGGTGGCAAAGTTCATTCGGGTCTAGGCTATTCGACCCAGGACCTATTCGTGGGGCACATCCTATTCGGCCCAGATGTACAGCCCACACTTTCATTCGGCTGGACCCAGTCCTTGATCCAAGACCAGCCGATTCAGGCCCAACTCACACAACCCCTCGGCCTTGGCCCATCATCCAGTCCATAACAATTGGCCAGCCCCAAGACCCACTGTTCTGGGCCAAGGCCCACTGGTTCGGCCTAAGACTTATTGATCCGGTCTCAAACCATTCGGCCCAACTTCACTTGGTTATTCGACCCATAACATGATTTGACCGCGTTAGTCTACTCGGCCCAACATCACAAGGATTGTAGAAAACACACACATAAAGCAAACCGTAATGAAACGCGCATGGAAATTTGAATCCAATACTACAAAGATGATGGATTTTAGTATAATGATCTTATTAACTTGAAACCATCATTTTTACAAAGAAATTTGGCTACTTAGTCCTTAACTATGAAACAACCATTTCAAGGTTAACAATGAATCCAATTAATGTTTGAACTATAAACATTAGTTTATACTTAAGTTGATCTTGCAAAGTTTATAACCAATACACTTAACTAACATGTTAGAACAAAGTGTTTTAACCTTAACCTAATGGGGTTAAGTGTAACTAAAATCAATAACAAGAAAACAGGGCCGAATGACGACAGATACTTACGAGTGTTAGCCAAAGTTTATGGCTAACACACACGCACATGCAAATCATTCACAGACTTATACTTATAAATTACGAATATCGTGAAATCAATATAGGATCGTGAAAACAACATCAAGTACAAACAACGAGCGCGTGCATTCTTGCTTAGGACTTAGTCAACCACTTCAAACGCAAGGTGAGTTCATTTGTCCCTTTTCAAACTATTTTGATTTTACTTCGGGACTGAGAAGCATGATATACATTTTAAACAAATGTTTAAAAGATTCGTATATGCTTTTAATACTTATTCATATTTCAAATACTAATGCTTATTACACTTATTCTAAATGCTAAAAGCTAAGGTTTTATCCTAAATGCTAAACACTAATGCTACATGCTAATGCTTAACACTAATGCTACAATGCTACATGCTAATGCTTAACACTAATGCTACATGCTAATGCTAAACACTAATGCTACATGCTAATGCTTAACACTAATGCTACATGCTAATGCTTAACACTAATGCTACCTTGCTACATGCTAATGCTAAACACTAATGCTACATGCTAATGCTTAACACTAATGCTACATGCTAATGCTAATACTAATGCTACATGCTAATGCTAAACACTAATGCTACATGCTAATGCTAAACACTAATGCTACATGCTAATGCTTAACACTAATGTTACATGCTAATGCTAAACACTAATGCTACATGATAATGCTAAACACTAATGCTACATGCTAATGCTTAACACTAATGCTACATGCTAATGCTTAACACTAATGCTACAATGCTACATGTTAATGCTTAACACTAATGCTACATGCTAATGCTAAGTGCTAACGCTACATGCTAATATTATATGCTTACTATGCTTGAATGCTCGAAATGCTTGAAGTGCTCAGAATGCTATAAACTTTGTATGCTTATATGCTTGCCATGCTAAAACAACGGTTTGGTCTCTCAGTGCTTGCCTTACCGGTTGTGAAGCTATTTGAATGCTATAAACTTGAATGCTATAAACTTGAATGCTATAAACTTGAATGCTAAAACTATCAACTATGATAGAACATACCAAATTGGCCTCTCAATGCTTGCCATGGGGTGTTCTTCCTAGTTGGGACTTGAAGGAACAGACCGTTGGCCTCTCAGTGCTTGCCATAGGGTGACCTTCATAGTCATGACTTGAGGAGTAGACTGATGGTCTCTCAGTGCTTGACATACAGTGATTCCTCAATGTTCACTCATGCTATAAACTTAAACATAATGCTAAAGCTATTGGCTATTTAGAATGGACCAACTGGCCTCTCAGTGCTTGCCAGGTGGTGTTCTTGTAGCTATGACTATTGTAAATCAGACCGTTTGGCCTCTCAGTGCTTGCCAAAAAGGGTGTTCTACATAGTCGGGATTTTGAGGAGTAGTCTGATGGCCTCTCAGTGCTTGCCATACAGTGATTCCTCATTTTTCACACATGTTGTAAACTTAACGAAATGCTAAAGCTATAAACGAAATGGATGGTAGGTAAGACGCTTAATTATCATTAACAGCAATGTCCTATGCGACTTAGTATGTGGTGGGACGGCGTCTGGGCGGGTCGTAGGCTCGACTCAGGGGTATGCCCTATATATAAGCATACCGAGTTGGATGATACATGTGGTGTTAATGAGATTAAGGTTGTTACCGAGGGGACGCATGAATGCTCTTTGGGTTGATATCATAAACTTTTAAACGCGATGCTTGTTAAACTTATTGAAGCTATTACATAAGAATACTATAGACTTGTAAACTTTGAAACAGTAAACTAAAGCTATGATGAAGGATGAATCGAATTGTAGGTAAAATGCTTAATTATCATTAACAACAATGTCCTATGCGACTTAGTATTTGGTGGGACGGCGTTTGGGCGGGTCGTAGGCTCGACTCAGGAGTATGCCCTATATATAAGCATACCGATTTGGATGATACAGGTGTTGTTAATGAGGTCAAGGTTTTACCTAGGAGGTTTGCAAAAGCTATTTTACAAATACTAAAACCACATGAACTCACCAACCATTGTGTTGACTTTGTTTTCTTACATGCTTTCTCAGGTGATGCACAGGAGTAGGCTCAGACTTCAGGAATGCATACTAGGATACTCAGATAGAGGACCTAGTAGACCTTTGGAAAACACATATTTTGTTACAGAAGCAAATCACTTTTGATATGTTGTACAGATACAATATAGATACATTTGATTCTTTTGATAGGTTTACTTAGTTAAATTACTGAACATTGTCAAATGTAATTTAACTTTGTAATCATAGTTTGATGATATTGTGCTTTAGTTATTCTTAACATTGATGTTATGTAAACAATCTGATCATCACGATTATCACTTACGATATCGCGTCCCGAGAACCTTACGCCCGACGGGGACTTCGATCCAACCCCGCCGGCTCGGGGTGTGACAAAAATGGTTTCCAAACCCATAATAAACGGAAGCATAATTAGCATAATGCAAATTTTAACTGTGAAAGGCAGAGGCAAAATTTGACCTATAAGTATTAGCTAGTTGGATCAAACATCAATAACAATAATAAATTCAACAATCTTGATGCAGCTAAATGCAAGTTCAAGGTACAAAGAGAAGAGTTTCGGTTCTGGTCAATCTAGACGAGCTGGTGGTAACGTACATGGACGGCAATAATGTGGTTTTTTGTTTACATAATTCACGTGGATGGGTAGAGTCATTATCATGTTTTTAAATTCTGTTTAGATCTCACAATGTTGACCCACTAATAGTCGGTCAATTCAGGCTACGTTTGATTTCTAACGGAACAAAAGGGTAAAACAAAGTCCAACGTAATCCCTAGCGTTTACAGTTTAAATTCAAACATGTAATAGTGCAAAAGTCAAATAAGTAAGTCACGAAATTCTTTACACGATTCTATTTGTAAATATACATAATCATATTTAATTTTTAAATAAAACACACACACACACACACACACATATATATATATATTAATTCTTTATCCTTATTAATAAAAATATAAAGTTATAAGGTATATAAACTTTTACACACATATATTAATATATATACATAAATATATATTGGTATATTATAAGCTATAATCAAAATATAAATCATTCATAATAATAACAATATGTTAAACTAACAACAACGAAGACGACGACGACGACGAATACAACAACAACAGCAACAATAACAATAATAATAATACTTCAAGTAATAAAATAATTAAATATTTTGTAAAACTAAGTTAAATAAACTTAGGATAAAGTTAATAAATTTAGAAAAATATATAGTAGTTAGTTTTAAAAATTGTAAGAACACTTTTATAGAAAATAATAGACTTAGGAATTAGGGAGTGGTTAAAGACTTAAAGTTGACCAAAACCAAACTTAACCTACTAAACGTCTAAACTAAATCAGAAGGGGCAGTCTTGCCAAGATCCGAAAGTCTTTTCCTTCTTCCAAAAGAACCCATACAGAGTTCGAATCCCCCCTCTAGCCGGTTCTTAACCAATATCGTTCAAAACAAACGCGTTTTAGAAATCTAAATATGGATGATTGATCCATCACTGATTCATTTCGATCTTAAACAGCTAATAAATTCCAAAAATAAGCAAGAAATTTTGCGTTAATGCCAACCAAGAAACAACTCAATAAACCGTAACTATAATCAAGTATAATCGGATTAATTAGGCAAAATTCAGCACATACATACTCGTTCGAACTCTTTCTGAATCATAGGAGCTCACAAAAAGCTTCCGACGCTGTCTAATTTGAGGAATCGAGTCTCAAGTCGACCACAACATTTCGGGAATTCAAACTCCTACAAAGAGATTCAATAACAGCCTAACAGGTAATATGATATGCCATTTTGCTCGTAAGAACATCAAGATTTAAAGCCCTAACGATCGAAAGGCTCACGAACAACCGATTAATCAAATTGGAGCAAGATTTTAATTAGGGTTCTTCGGTATTAAATTGGAATTTGGGGAAAAATTTACATCTTAGATTTTATATAAAATAAACGAACTTTAAAACTATTATAAGGCCATTCAAACTGGTAATTCTAGCATATTTAAATAAAAAAGAACCTCGCTGACCCGTGTTCTTGACCGGGCAGGTTTTTTTTTATTTAACCTTGATCCGCCCATTTATTTTTATAAAAAATATGAAGATAAATTCTAAAAATTATAAAAATCATTTTTGTAAAAATCAATAAGGAAGAACCAATTTCAGAATATTATTTAATTAATTTAATGATTTTAAAACAATTTTTTTAAGTACAAAATATTATATTAAACTAGTTTCTTTCTAACTTTACAAAAATATCTGTTTTATAAATATATGGTTAATTAAACTAAATAAGTCTCTTAACCTAAAAATCTTAAAAATGATCTTGAGCCATTAAATCATTAATCAATGGTTATGATTAAATCAAGTTGTTGGAGAGTATTTTAGTCATGCTTACTTTTGTTGATTTTTTATCAAATTTTCCCAATTTCTTTAAACGTTCATAACTTTTACTGCAAAATTATTCTTTTAAAAACAAGCATTTTTTTTATCTTCAAAATTAATATAGATTTTGCTATAGACAAATTTTGTTTTTTCAGGTCATTGTGTCTTTTGTGCAGATCATTGTGTCTTTTGTGAATCTGCTCAATGATGTGTTTTAATGAACAATTTAAGACATAATGATTAGGGATGGCAAAAAAACCTGCGCCCGATTGGTTTACCCGAAACCCGCTACATATGGGACGGGTATTCCCAAACCCGATGGGTATTGGGCCGGGTTTGGGATTAATTTTTCAAATTTTCGCGGGTATGGGACGGGCTTGGGATTTGTTCATATACCCGTTTACCCGGCCCGATTACCCGATTATATATACCCGTTTACCCGATTATAAATGCTCATTTAAATACACTTGAAGTAGATAGAATTTGCTTCTTTTTTATTCTTTTTGTATAGAATTTGTTTCTTTTATCTTTTTTTGTGGCAACTGCAATATTTTTTTTAACCATTTTGTTAATGATTGCTATTTTTTGGTTTATCTTAAACGATGGTAATCAACTTATGACATTTTGAAATTTCATGCTATTTGATATATTAACAGTTTGTTCTTGGCAAATTTAACATATAGTTTTTGGTTATAAAAAATAAGTTTATTATTAGTTACCCGACACCCGACGTTTTTTAAGCCAGTTATTCTCAACGAGTATATTTTGCAAAACTCGCCAAGATACCCGAAACCCGCTGGGATGCCTGATACCCGATGGGTTTTGGGAAGGGTATGGGACATACTTTTATAAACGGGTATGGGTATGGGACTGGGATTACTCAAACCTGTCTCAAACCCGGCCCATTGTCATCCCTAATAATGATGTTGCATAATACATAATGTCAAGCAAAGATAACACAATGACGAGTATAAATAACACAATGATCTTTAAAAAAAGGCAGAATTACTTGTAAAAAAGACACAATGACGAGTCATTGTGTCTTTTGTATAGATAGGCATTGTGTGTTTTGTATAGACATTGTGTCTTTTGTGTTTCTTCTCAATATTGTCTTTTGTATATACATTATGTCTTTTGTACAAGACATTGTGTCTTTTGTATAAACATTGTGTCTATTGTACAGGTGATTGTGTCTTTTATATTTCTGCTCAATATTGTGTTTTTCTAAAAAATTTAAGACATAATGATGTTGCATAATACATAATGTTAAGCAATGATGACACAACGATGGGTATAAATAACACATTGATATTTAAAAATGACACAATTACCTAGTAAATAAGACACAATTATTTTTATGAAAAATACAAAAAGATAATTATATACAAACGTTTAAAAAGACACAATGATAATAATTAGACACAATGAGCTGAAAATTTTAATTTTTTGTATTAATATTATACTCATTTCAAAAATAAAAACAATGCTTGTTTTTATGATATATATTTTTTTTAAAAATAATACCGTATGCAAAAGTTATGAACGTTTAAAAAATGTGGGGGAAAGTAGTTATGTCTAAATTACCCTCTAACAACTTTTCCTTCTAAAATTTTAAATTTTCTCTTTTAAATTTGATCTTATGATCTAATGGTCAATAATTTTTCTTAGGTTTTTTAGGATAAAGAGACTATTTTATTGATCATAATCCTATAAATATATCCTCATTATTAAACTTTAAAGACAAACTACAAAGTTCATATAAACATATTTCTAGAATTTCCTTTCATATTTAATTTTTTTTTATAAAATATTTGTATACTTTCTCATAAACTAATTCTTCAAATTAAAATTTATTAAAAAATGCAGAATAAGGGATTTTATACTCAAAAGTCAATTTTATAAACAAGCTCTTTGAAAATTCAAGAATCATTCCAAAAAGATTATATTAAACTACTTATTTAAACTCATATCCTAAAACCAACGTTATTTAAAAAGAAAACCAAGAATCCATTTCGTTTAGTCTAAACTATGTATTCTAAAACTCAGCTTATTAAGTAAATCATTTATTTCACGAAGTTAGTGAAACAAATTCTTTTAATTCATAAATCATTATCATTAAACGGTAAGACTTATAAACCAAAAACAAATGGATGGAACTTAGGTTATCCAAATGTTAGGTAGTTATTAAATGTAATTAGAATATTTATTTAATAAAATAAATAAATAAATAAATAAATATTCCAATTGATATCATTCAAACATATATTCACTCGAACTAAGACTTTCATTAGGATCACATAGTTCTAGGAAACTTGAACTTGAACTTTGGGAATGCTAAGACTTTGTTATTCAAACTTTAGGATGAGTAGATAGTCTTGCTTCCTTATTTAATAATCAATGATTGTGGACTAGCAAAGCATTCGATAAAGTGACTTTTTCTTTTACATTCTTTGTTTTTGGGATGTTACAAATATTCTATTCAAACTTATTTTCATTCTATCATTTATTCAATCTATGATGCAAGCCTTAGACCTAGTTAGTCATATGTGTTAGATGCTATGCTTATACAATGTGTTGATTCTATGTGTATTGCCAGTCAAGCAAGCTAGTACTTAGCAGCCTAAGATGTGTTAGATATTATCTTCGCATTGGCTTTTGTCATTGTGTCAAAAAGGTGAAAAGTATACCCAACAAACTTGTTGAAATACAATTGTTAATTTATAGTATAGTCATACTTGAATTAATAGGTTGTATGGATACTTGGTTGGACACAAGCTATTGTTATTCATGCATTCATTATATTATTCAAACTTGTATGTATGATATGCTTATAATACATATTCTTGCTAGGCTATAGTTTCCATCCTTTTTATACATATTATTTAAACTTAGTGTGTGAACTCACCAACTATGGAAATAGTTGACAAACTCTATTTTACATGTGTGACAGGCTAAGGAAGAGATGATGAAGACATAAAATAGGCTTAGTGTCACACCCCCGCCATCGGCGGAAACACGGGCACGAGTATGAGAGAATGCTAGTCCTTCTGCTTAAGTGTAAGGTCCATATCTAGCCTTAGATTAGTACCTGAAATACATGCAAAAACAAGTGTCAACTAAAAAGTTGTTTTATGTTTAATCAAACAGTTTAAGTAATAGTGTTTGCCATTCAGGCACGAGTAAAAAGTTTCAATCAAAACTCAGTAGGATCATTATCCCATAGTGTGTTAGCCATTTCAGGAAATAGTAAAATGTTTAAATCAAAATTCTGTAAGATCATCAATCCCATAATGTGTTGGCCATTCCAGGCACAAGTAAAACATTTAAATAAAAATCCAGTAGGATCATCAATCCCATAATGTTATGCTATCATATAATATGTTAAGCCATAAGTGTGAATGGATGCAATCTACATGAGTCCACAACCAAGCCTATGACTGATTGCCCTTGTTTTTGATCTCATGATCACCGAACTCATCCCGAGTTCAAGGTATACAATAGAGTTAGAAATATTCATCCACCGTGTTGGCCTCATCTTTGGGTGACTGTAGCTAGCAAGACCACCCGATAGGTGAATGGGCTGTCAACCAAGATAGTATTATCCAATATATCCCCTGGCTCATACCCATGAGTTAATGGTTGTGTCTAGGCATAAATAAAAGGGACTTACAATAGAATAACAAACTCTCACGGCTAACTTATGTTCCAGCATTAACTGTAACATCTGTGCCGGACTCGTTACCGGAAAAGTAAGTTGCACAGTAAGTTGCACAGTAACTCAGTTATAAACTAGGAGGAATACTTAGAAGCTATTAACATTTGATGCTAAACACAAACTATTATACTATTATTCTGAAATCCTGATTTAAACCTCATGGTTTAAACAGTCAGAAACACATGAACAGGTACACACATGCTTGATTTGATACTATTAGGTTTAAACGTATGTGAGGATAAACAGAACAAAACCATAACGGTTGTTGTTACAGAATGTTAAACCAACGAATTATTTGTATAGGTGACGATCTGTACGGATAAATCTGACAGTTTAACGATCTGAAATGATGACTGAAAAGTAGAAAACAAAATCAGAAATTGAAACGTACGATCGTGTTCGTACAGTTAGCGCTCTGTACGAAAACGCGCGTAAGTGACGTTTTCTGACGAAACGAAAACGAAGACGATACGAACGATAATAAATTTAAGGAAATATAATATTTCCTGTTTTACAATTTTGAAACTCATCAGAAATAAATTAAAAAGAAAGTATTTTAAATTAAAATACGTAAGTTCGCGAAAAAAATTAACGAAACGCGTAAAAATAATATATTTCGATAAATAATTCAAGAAAATGATATTTAAAATAATTACTAAAAATAACCACTTTCCAAACATTTAAAATAAAGTCATTTTATTTAAATTGCGTAAAAACGCTCGTTACGATCCGGAAACGCAATGAAGACGAAAACCGAACAACCGAAACGAACCCGAATACCCGTGGGATATATAAACATCAAATGAGATGAATCCATCTCATTTCTAGCATCTCTCTCTCTCTCTCTAAAACTCTCTCCCGTTTTCTCTCTCTAGAAGTTCAAGACTTCAAACCACCATAACTTGCTCAAATCTCAACGAAATTGGGTGTTCTTGGTGTCCACGCGAAGCTCTCATCATCCTCTACCATAAAGTACAACCGATCTGTGGAGTTTCCCAGCTGATTTTGAGGTATGAGGCTTGAAATATTCAAAATATTAGGGTTTTCTTAATCCTTTGTTCAACCTAAACCTTTACTCGACTTAGGACTCGTACACACCTAACCTAGACCTCCGAAACACTATATTCTCATAACACAAACCATGGAATAACTTGGCACGGATTGGAGTTCGATGATGGTGATGTTGCAGGTTAGGTTCGTGAGAGAAGCTGGGAAAAAAGGAGGCGGCCGAACCTGTTGGATCAGCTAATGGCCGAACCCTTGGAACTCAGCCGAACCATCACACTGGCGAACCCCTCTTCAGGCGAACCTAGCCACTGTCGAACCTACACACCCCTTGGCCGAACCCTGGTTACTGCGAACCTTCACCTGAACGAACCCATGCTATACTGTACGAACCTTCATGTTTCCTGAAACCATGCATGAGCTGCGAACCTAGCATCATGCTTGGCTGGCGAACCTTATTTCCTCTACTCTACTGGGCCGAACCTTAACCACAAACGAATCCATGGGTTCTCGAGGGGCATGGCAGGGCCGAACCTTAGCTAGGATCGAGTCTAAAGGTTCGCTGGAATGGTGGAGTCGGTATCCAAGTTAGCAAGTAGGTCCAATTCACCCATGCACACCATCAGCCCACTACAGTTAGTTTAGCCCAACATCTTTACCCAGCCGAGCCCAATAAAACCCTTCGGCCCACTCAAAAATCTACTTGGCCCAGTCCAGGTTGGCAGTCCATATACACACGCACGACCCAAGGGAACCGTGGGGGCCCACGTAATTGTTGAGGCCCAAGACTCAACTCCCATTCGGCCCACGCACCTAACCCTTGGCCTAAGGCCTTAGTTGGGCCCAAACTTAAATCATTCGACCCAAATTGCACTTAATAATTCAATCTATAATGTAGATGCCTTACTTATTAGTGATTAAACAAAAAGTAGTTGATTGATTCTTGGACTTAATGCAAATCATGGCATCTAAGACGTTACACTTTTCAAGGATAACTTTAATGTTATTTACTAATAAGTTCTTACAAGATGCTAAGAACTTATAACATTTAAACAAAAGAAACCTAAGTCCTTGTACTTAGAATCTCTTTGTGATGAAACTAAATCAAATCGAATGTTAGATCGATAACAAAGTGCTTAATCCAAGTGGGTTAAGTGTTCTAAAGTCACTAACAAATTAACAGGGCCGAATGATGACCGAGACCCACAAGTGTTAGCCAACTTAGGGCTAACACCTACACGCACACGATTTATCTAGGACGTATACTTATAAACTACAAACAACATGAAATCAATACAGGATCGTGAATACAACAACAATCACAACAACGAGCTCGCGTATTCTTGTTTAAACTTAGTCAACCACTTCGAACACAAGGTGAGTTCATTTGTCCCTTTTCAAACCATTTGTTTTAACTCGGGACTGAGAAGCATGTTATTCATTTTAAACGATTATTGAAATGTTTATTAAATGCTTTTACACTTATTTATAATGCTTATACTAATGCTTAAACTCGTAACGCATGTTTCGGAAACTAAAGACTAAGACTATAGTGTAAATAGCTATTACTATTTACACTATATGTATTTATATCATACTTAAACTCTATGCTTATACTATATGCTAGAACTAAAGCTACAGATTCAATGCTAATGCTATTTATATTATACTTAATTGCTTAAAACTTATGAGACATTTAAATGCATAAGGAAAACTAATGCTAAAACTAGAAATGCTTATGAAAACTATACCTAAGTAAACTTAGAACTTAAACTTAGAAAGACCCATATGTTCAAATTTGCTATAAAGACATATGTGTTGGGATACTTGAAACACGTGAATGCTTGATATACTTGGAGTACTTGACACACGTGAATGCTTGATATGCTTTGAAATACTTGAAACACTTGAATGCTTGATACATTTGGAATGCTCATACAACAGACTGATTGACCGCCGCGTGTTGACCTGTGTGTCAACCCCTACTAGTCATCAGTTAATCTATAAGAATCCAATAAACTTGTATGCTTAAGCTCTCAGACATCGCAAGACAGACTGAATGGCCATCGCGCCTTGACAATTGTCAAGCCCTACTAGTCATCAGTGTTCTTCGTTGTCAGGACCTCGTAAGACAGACTGAATGGCCATCACGTGTTGAACCGTGGAGTCAACCCTTACTAGTCATTCAATGTTCTTCTTTGTCCATTCATTTTGTTGTTTATTGAGGATTAATTCATTTAGTTGTCCTCGATAGTGAATTCAAAACTACTCATAGAACAATCAAATGCTTAGTTGTTGGGAGGTGAAACGCTTAATTATCATTAACAACAATATTTAAGCAGCTCGGTATGTGGTGGGATGGTGGCTGGGGCTTGTCCCCTACATATGCCCTATATATAAGCATACTTCGTTGGATAACATAGGTGGTTGTTAGTGAGGTTAAGGTTGTCATTTCGGGGGAATCAAGGTGAACACATTCAGAATAATCAAACGTTAAGGATCAATAGGGTGGAGTGAAATGCTTAATTATCATTAACAACAATATGTTAAGCAGCCTGGTATGTGGTGGGACGGTGGCTGGGGCTTGTCCCCTACATATGCCCTATATATAAGCATACTCGGTTGGTTAGCATAGGTGGTCGTTGATGAGGTTAAGGTTGTCATTCGGGAAATCAGGGTAAACATTTACAGGGTAATCGAATTATTTAAATCCAAAGTTATGAAATCAAAGATGTAGGACGAAATGCTTAATTATCATCAGGAACAATATATCATGTGGTTTAATATGTGGTGGGACGGTGGCTGGGCGGACGGTAAGTTCGACCCTACATATGCCCTATATATAAGCATACTGAAACAGATGGTATAGGTGGTTAATGGTGAGATTAAGGTTGTCATTCAAGTGGCTTTTCAAACTATTTTTTTATACAAAAACTACATGAACTCACCAACCATTGTGTTGACTTTGTTTTCTTACATGTTTTCTCAGGTGGTGCACAGGAATAGGCTCAGACTTCAGGACTGCATACTAAAATGCTCAGATAGAGGACCTAGTAGACTTTTGGAAAGAACATATTTTGTTACAGAAGCAAATCACTTTTGTATCTTGTAAAGATACAAGATAGATATATTTGATTCTTTTGATAGGTTTACTTAGTTAAATTACTAAACATTAATATTGTAATTTAACTTTGTAACCCTAGTTTAATGCTTTATTGTGCTTTAGTTATTCTTAACATTGATGCTATGTAAACAATCTGATCATCACGATTATCACTCACGATATCGCGCCCCGAGAACCTTCCGCCCGACGGGGACTTCGATCCAACCCCGCCGGCTTGGGGTGTGACAGATTGGTATCAGAGCTCAAGGTTATAGAGAATAATAGGTCATTTACTTAAACGGTTTGGCCTAGACTATAACTTAGGGACCCTCTTGTAGAGAACATAGGATCTAAGTTTGCATTGTGTCTTCTGCATTCGATCACTGCACTAACCAATATCCTTTTGGTTATGATCAGAATGCCGCCCAGAAGACAACCAACCCCGGTACCTACTCCGCAAACCTCCGCACCTCACTCTTCAACACCATCACCGCCTGGTTCACTGCCGCCTCCTCCTCCTCCACTGGACCCTCCTCCGAACCCGACTGCAACTATAGTTCTGGATCCTGCTACTATTGCCTTGGCAACGTTAATGAGCAGTCAGCTGACTAACCAGCTGAAGGATATCATCCCAGAAATGATCAACAGAATTCAAGGCCACGGTAACAACTCCGGGCTTACTACGGGGGAAGCTAGTGGAAACACCGGCACTACTTCAGACTGTTCATACAAATCTTTCGTAGGATGCAAGCCGCCAAGATTTATTGGTGTTGAAGGAGTCGTTGGACTTATCCAATGGTTAGAGAAGATGGAGACTACACTGGACATAAGCGGTTGTCCGGAACGACATAAGGTTCGCTACACTGCTGGATCTTTCAGTAAGCGTGCCCTAACCTGGTGGAACTCTCAGATACACGCTCGAGGTAGAGATGAAGCACTAGCCATGCCTTGGACAGAATTCAAGATTCTTCTGAGGAATGAATTCTGTCCTAAGCACGAACTACAGAAGCTAGAAGTGGAGCTCTCAAAGCATGTGATGAAAGGAGCTGATCACATGACTTTCACTGCTCGCTATCATGAACTGGTATCCTTGGTGCCAGAAATGGTACCAACTCTGGAGAAACGTATAGATAGGTATGTAGGTGGATTACCAGCCTGCATTCAGAGTCTTGTCATTTCTGCAAATCCTGTAACTCTAGAATCGGCTATTTCATTGTCAGCGAAACTTACTGACTTGATGGTCGCATCAGGAGTTTTGAAGAAGGATTCAGGTGAAGCTAAGGAGGAGCAACCGAAGAAGAAGCAAAAAGTCATCCAACAATATGCGATGCCCACACCACTCAATCAAGTTGATGCAGTACCTGCTAAAGCTGCACGCAAACTGTCACACCCCGAGCCGGCGGGACGGATCGACTTCCCCACCGGGCGGAAGGTTCTCGGGGCGTGATATCGTGAGTGATAATCGGAATGATCAGATTGTTTACATAGCATCAATGTTAAGAATAACTAAAGCACAATATAACATTAAACTAGGATTACAGAGTTAAATTACAATTGTCAATGCTTGGTAATTTAACTAAGTAAACCTATCAAAAGAATCATATGTTTCCTATCTTGTATCTGTACAAGATATCAAAAGTGATTCGCATCCATAAAAAATATGTGCTTCTCCAAAAGTCTACTAGGTCTGCTAACTGGCATCCTAGCATGCGATCCAAAAGCTTAAGCCTATTCCTGTGCGTCACCTGAGAAAACATGTAAGAAAACAAAGTCAACACAATGGTTGGTGAGTTCATATAGTTTTAGTATTTGAAAAGTAGTTTTGCAAACCTTCTCGGTAAAACCTTAACCTCATTAACAACACATGTATCATCCAGCTCGGTATGCTTATATACAGGGCATACCCCTGAGTCGAGCCTACGACCCGCCCAGACGCCGCCCCACCACATACTAAGCCACATAGGACATTGTTGTTAATGATAATTAAGCATTTTACCTACCATTTAAATTGATCGTAGTTTCAAGCATCCTGTTTAAAAGTTTATGATATCAACCCAATAGCATTCCCAAATCCCTTCCGGTAACAACCTTAATCTCATTAACATCACCTGTATCATCTAGCTCGGTATGCTTATATATAGGGTATACCCCTGAGTCGAGCCTACGACCCGCCCAGACGCCGTCCCACCACATACTAAGCCGCATAGGACATTGCTGTTAATGATAATTAAGCGTCTTACTACCTTCCAAATCCCGTTCCCATCATAGCTTAAGCATTCGGTGAATAGTTAAGGGAAACACTGCATGGCAAGCACTGAGAGGCCATCAGTCTATTCCCATCAATCCGGACCATGAAGGACACCCTATGGCAAGCACTGAGAGACCATAATAGGTTCCTTCAAGTCCTGACTACGAAGAACACCCTATGGCAAGCATTGAGAGACCAATTGTATTCTTCAAGTCCTGGCTATGTAGAACACCCCCTGGCAAGCACTAAGAGGCCAGTTGGTCCATTCTATAATAGCCAATAGCTTTAGCATTATGTTTAAGTTTATAGCATGAGTGGACATTGAGGAATCACTGTATGGCAAGCACTAAGAGGCCATCAGTCTGCTCCTCTAAATCCTGACTATGAAGGTCACCCTATGGCAAGCACTGAGAGGCCAATAGTCTGTTCCTTCAAGTCCCAACTATGAAGAACACCCCATGGCAAGCACTGAGAGGCCAATTTGGTATGTTCTACCATAGTCAGTAGTTTTAGCATACAAGTTTATAGCATTCAGATAGTTGTAAGCAATTAGCATGTATGTATGAAGCATTTTCATAGAATCATAAGCTTTTAGCACTAACTTTAGTATTCCCCCATAGCATTTGTATATAGCATCATCATTAGCTTTTAGCATCAATTTGTAGCTTTAGCATATAGTGTTAGCTTTGGCATTTAGTATTAGCATGTAGCATTAGCATTTAGTATTAGCATATAGCATTAGCATTTAGTATTAGCATATAGCATTAGCATGTAGTATTAGCATAGATCATTATCATTTAGTATTAGCATATAGTATTAGCGTATAGCATTAGCATGTAGTATTAGCATAGAACTTTATCATTTAGTATTAGCATATAGTATTAGCGCATATCATTAGCATTTGTATATAGTATTAAGCAATTGTTTAAGCCTCTAGTTTGTAGTGTAAGCATCAAGCATCAAGTTTAAGCATCTAGTTTATAGCATAAGCACTAAGCATATAGTTTCAAGCTTCTAGTTTGTAGCATAAGCATCAAGTATATAGCTTCTCAAATATAATAGTTTCCAAGCATAAGCTTCATTGTAATCGTCATGATTATGTTAAAAGCATTAAATAACATTTCAATAATTTCTTAAAATGTTTAACATGCTTCTCAGTCCCGAAGTAAAAACAAATAAGTTTGAAAAGGGACAAATGAACTCACCTTGTGTCCGTAGTGGTTGACTAAGCAAAACAAGAATACGCACGCTCTTTGTTTGTACTTGTAGTGATGTTCACGATCCTGTATTGATTTCATAGTATTTGTAGCTTATAAGTATGTGTTGTAATGATTCGTGTGCGTGTAAGTGTTAGTCCTAAAGTTGACTAACACTCACGAGTCTTATTCGTTATCCGGCCCGGAGTTCTTATATTAGTTTATATCATGTTGAATCTCCTTAATTGTTCAAAATTTCACACTTACCCTTGAATTACAAGTTAGCATCTTTAAATAGGGTTTTTAAATCTTTGTGTAGTTTGTTTATAAATTTGTTATCACTATGTAACAAATAAGGTGAAAATCTATGAATGATTTCATCATTCATTTTTATCGTTCGCGCATGTAATCATTAATCTCTTATCTCCATTGGGCTGGATAATTCCTTAGACCAATTAATGTGTAATTGGGCCTAGCATTTGTATGTGTGTGGGCCGGCTAAGTGTATTGGGCCGAATTAGATAAGAGCCCCGAATAGTCTTTTGGACCGAGATAAGTGGGCCTTGGGCCGAATGTTGCCTAGGTCGTGAATAAAGCCCATGACTAACTAGTTAAATGGGCTGGAGGCTCGTTGAGTTGGATCCTATTTGGACCGATGTGAAACTGGGCTGACTAGGCTAAGTGGTTATTATTTTAATCCGATGGGCCGATTATCAAAGGTTTTGGGCCATCATTTAGTGGTTGGCCTGTTAAACCCCGATTGGGCCGAGTCTAAAGGAGTGGGCTGGGTATAATATGTTTGGGCCGGTGTGGAATGTGAGAGCTGACGACAGGATGGCTGGGAACCTATTAACCTCTTCTCAAGGGGTTCATGAGCATGCATCTGTTACACAAAACCAAGGTTCGGCTAGGTGTAATCATGTGATGGCGTACCACCTTGGTTCGGTAGTCTAGAGGTTT
Organism: Mikania micrantha; assembly: GCA_009363875.1. Classification (NCBI taxonomy): domain Eukaryota; kingdom Viridiplantae; phylum Streptophyta; class Magnoliopsida; order Asterales; family Asteraceae; genus Mikania; species Mikania micrantha. Next base: position 31,906,196 of record CM018691.1, on the reverse strand, counting down.
GGCGGTCAACCTTCACAGGTTCGTTCATGGGGGATGACAGGTTCGTTGAGAATAGGTTCGGTCAGATTAGAAGTAATAAGGTTCGCGAGTAGTAGTTCCCATGCAGGGTTCGGCGCCCCTTGGTGGTTCGTTCGTCCTCATAGGTTCGGCAATGGTTCGTACTAGCAAGAGGGTTCGGCAGTGGTTAGGAGTTGATGAAAGGTTCATGAATATGAGGCATGCGGGTTCGTGTAGGAGGTAAGTCCAGCTGGATTCGAAGGTTCGGCTAGGGTTTTCCATGAAAGTTCGCCGCTGAAGTAGGAGAAGCACGGTTCGGCTACAGCAGGTTCACGAACCCTGATTCCCACGCCATCCTCTTCATCGAACCAACGAGTCCTAGCTCCTCTTCCAGGTCAGTGATATGTTCTCCGGTGTTTGCTAAGTGTCGGACTCAAGAATATTGGCTCATGGTTGGTTATGGTTGCTGGACTCGACACAAAGGGTAGAGAAACCCTAGTTTTCCCAATATTCAAGCTTCCATACCTCAATTTTCTGTGGTTATCCCTTCCGATCTGCTGTACTTTCAGGTAGAAGAGCTCGAGATCTTCGCGTGGGCACCAAAAACGTCCAAATCCGCTGAAAAACGGCCAAGTTCTTGAGGATTGAAGATGGCAACCTTAGTGAGAGAGGGTGACGGGTTTGAGAGGGTTTTAGAGAGAGAGAGAGATTGTAGAAAAGTGAAATAAATGTCATCAATTAGTGTTAAAATACCACGAGGGTATTCAGGTTCGTTTCGGTTGTTCGGTTCGTATTTTCGTCGCTTTTCCGGCACTTTACGCGCGTTTCTCGTAAATTAAATAAAAGAGTTTATTTTTAACTATTTGGGTGGTATTTATTTCTAGTAATTATTTTAAATATCGTTTTATTAAATTATTTATCGAATTATATTATTTTTACGCATTTCGTAAGTTCTTTCGTAATTTTACGTATTTAATTAAAAACAGTTTCTTTTTAATTTATTTATGATGAGTTTCAAAATTGTAAAACAGGAAATATTATATTTCCTTAATTTTATGATCGTTCGTATCGTTTTTTCGTTTTCGTTTTCGTTTCGTCGGAACGCGTCGCCATCGCGCGTATTTGTCTGAATCGTCATTCGAACGAACACGACAATGGTTTGGCTTTCCAACTTTTGTTTTCTACTTTTCAGTTATTATTTCAGAACGTTAAACTCTCAGAATCATTCGTACAGATCGTCACCTATACGAATAATTCGTCTGTTTAGCATTCTGTAACAACAACCGTTATGTTTTCGTTTTGTTTAATCTCACATACGTTTATACATAATAGCATCAAATCAAGTATCTGTGTTTCTATTCTGTGTTGTCTGATATGTTTCTGACTGTTAAACCCTAAGGTTTTCATCAGATTTCAGACAATCGCATAATAGTTTTAGTATCAAGTATAATTTATCAATAGTATAAACATAGTTTCACGCAATGTGTACCTGAGTTACTGTGCAAGTTACTGTAGCGATCACTGTTCCGGTAACGATTCCGGCACAGATGTTACACAAACCTTACACTGGTGTACATCCTCAATGTGCGCAATGCCAGTTCCATCATGCTGCCACCATGCCGTGTAGGCAGTGTACCAACTGTGGCCGAAAAGGCCATCTTGCACAACACTGTCGAACTCCACTGGCACCGTCCGTAAACAGTGCTGCCATGGCAATGCCACCACCGCAAAACCTTGGCAATCACAACAACAATCGTGGATGCTTTAACTGTGGCGAAGTAGGCCACTATTCCAGGAATTGCCCCACAAGGGTACAACTGGGAGATCAAGTACCAAGGGGAAGAGCTTTCATGATAGGAGCTCCTGTTGCACGCCAAGACCCCGAGACGGGTACTGGTAGGTGACATCCTTTAACTCATAAGTGTTTATTTTATCTAGGTGCTAGTATGAGTAAGAAACTTATCTTATTCCTATTAGTATAACCACATAAGTACTCCATGAGAACTCATGAATTCTTTGACTAGGATAGAAACAATGAAGGGATCCTCGGTTAATGCACATAACGCATGTGCGAAGACCACTGCTAACACTAAGGTTGTGCAACAATTGATGCTCATAGCATTATCTTGTTTTGAACAACCAAGTGTTAGAGTTACGTAAGGAATTAGTAAGGCATAACAGTAAGACTACTATGAACAATAAGGTGAACAAAACTATGAGGTCATACAAAGGAATCCCAAGCGCGAACCAGAGTTTAATTTGGGAGCTTAGGGACACCACAACAAACAAAGTCTTCCTCACTTGTTACAAAGAAAGTTGTACCCAATAATAACTTTTAAATTTCGGGATGAAATTTCTTTAACAAGGGGAGACTGTAACATCTGTGCCGGAATCGTTACCGGAACAGTAAGTTGCACAGTAACTTGCACAGTAACTAAGTTACAAACTAGGAGGAATACTTAGAAGCTATTAACATTTGATGCTAAACACAAACTATTATACTATTATTCTGAAATCCTGATTTAAACCTAATGGTTTAAACAGTCAGAAACACATCAGACAACGATGAACAGGTACACACATGCTTGATTTGATACTATTAGGTTTAAACGTATGTGAGGATAAACAGAACAAAACCATAACGGTTGTTGTTACTGAATGTTAAACCGACGAATTATATTGTATAGGTGACGATCTGTACGGATAAATCTGATAGTTTAACGATCTGAAATGATGACTGAAAAGTAGAAAACAAAATCATAAAGTGAAACGTACGATCGTGTTCGTATAGATAGCGCTCTGTACGAAAACGCGCGTAAGTGACGTTTTCTGACGAAACGAAAACGAAGACGATACGAACGATAATAAATTAAAGGAAATATAATATTTCCTGTTTTACAATTTTGAAACTCATCAGAAATAAATTAAAAAGAAACTATTTTAAATTAAAATACGTAAGTTCGCGAAAAAAATTAACGAAACGCGTAAAAATAATATATTTCGATAAATAATTCAAGAAAATGATATTTAAAATAATTACTAAAAATAACCACCTTCCAAACATTTAAAATAAAGTCATTTTATTTAAATTGCGTAAAAACGCGCGTTACGATCCGGAAACGCAACGGAGACGAAAACCGAACAACCGAAACGAACACGAATACCCGTGGGATATATAAACATCAAATGAGATGAATCCATCTCATTTCTAGCATCTCTCTCTCTCTAAAACTCTCTCCCGTTTTCTCTCTCTCTCTAGAAGTTCAAGACTTCAAACCACCATAACTTGCTCAAATCTCAACGAAATTGGGTGTTCTTGGTGTCCACGCGAAGCTCTCATCATCCTCTACCATAAAGTACAACCGATATGTGGAGTTGCCCAGCTGATTTTGAGGTATGAGGCTTGAAATATTCGAAATATTAGGGTTTTCTTAATCCTTGTTCAACCCAAACCTTTACTCGACTTAGGACTCGTACACACCTAACCTACACCTCCGAAACACTATATTCTCATAACACAAACCATGGAATAACTTGGCACGGATTGGAGTTCGATGATGGTGATGTTGCAGGTTAGGTTCGTGAGAGAAGCTGGGAAAAAAGGAGACGGCCGAACCTATTGGATCAGCTAATGGCTGAACCCTTGGAACTCAGCCGAACCATCACACTTGCGAACCCCTCTTCAGGCGAACCTAGCCACTGCCGAACCTACACACCCCTTGGCCGAACCCTGGTTACTGCGAACCTTCACCTGAACGAACCCATGCTATACTAGACGAATCTTCATGTTGCCTGAAACCATGCATGAGCTGCGAACCTAGCATCATGCATGGCTGGCGAACCTTATTTCCTCTACTCTACTGGGCCGAACCTTAACCACAAACGAATCCATGGGTTCGCTAGGGGCATGGCAGGGCCGAACCTTAGCTAGGATCGAGTCTAAAGGTTCGCTGGAATGGTGGAGTCGGTATCCAAGTTAGCAAGTAGGTCCAATTCACCCATGCACACCATCGGCCCACTACAGTTAGTTTAGGCCAACATCTTTACCCATCCCATCATTGTAGTTTATGGGCCACTGTTTAGGACCATATTTGTTTTACCAGGCCCAAACTTTATGCCGGCCGAGCCCAATAAAACCCTTCGGCCCACTCAAAAATCTACTTGGCCCAGTCCAGGTTGGCAGTCCATATACACACGCATGACCCAAGGGAACCGTGGGGTCCACGTAATTGTTGAGGCCCAAGACTCAACCCCCATTCGGCCCACGCACCTAACCCTTGGCCTAAGGCCTTAGTTAGGCCCAAACCTAAATCATTCGGCCCAAATTGCACTTAATAATTCAATCTATAATGTAGATGACTTACTTAATTAGTGATGAAACAAAAAGTAGTTGATTGATTCTTGGACTTAATGCAAATCATGGCATCTAAGACGTTACACTTTTCAAGGATAAGTTTAATGTTATTTACTGTTAGGTTCCCTTTATGAGATGGTACCCTGCGTACAATTAATCAACTCTTCTGCAAGCTTCAAGTTCATTAAGTCCATTTAATGATGGCAACGTTCTAACTCTCTCTTTACTTCTGTCTTTCTATTTTATATAGATTTATTTGATATGCTGATAATTTGAATAAAGTTCAAATCCATATAATATGTTGATGTGTTGACAGGCACAGTACAGACAACACATATGGTCCACATCTCTAAACCTTAAACCTCTCTATTTATAAGATCATTATTTGTTAATTGATTCTTATGTTTAAGTGTTTATTAATTGCAGGATTTGTCAAGTATGTTGCAGTGCTGACGACCAAAGTCAATGCTGAAAGCCAACTTGTTGAAGATTGAGATGCTGACAAGTTGATGTGTTGCGAAACACATCTATTTTTCCTCTTGATTCTGTTAAGTTTTTGTACAGTTTAGTTTAGTTTTAGATTTGATTTATGCTGGTTCTTCACATTTCTATAATTTGATGCTTGCAGGAAATAAACATGCGTATTTGGTGTTAAAGTTCAAGAAATAGAGCCCCCGGTTGGTCGAGAACAAATCCGGAGATAAAAGAAGTCAAAAGCTGGAAAAAGACCTTGTCGCGTATCGCGAGGCCCTCAAGAAACCCTGTCGCGGTACGCGACAGGTGGAAATTACGAAAATACACTTTTTAATGATTGCGGGTTTGACCCGACTATTTTGTCGGGTAGTGGTACCCCTCGCGTAGCGCGAAGGGTTTAGAGAAGCCTGTCGCGGTACGCGACGAGGGAAAATATTCAGAAAAACGATTTCTTTTCATTAAAACGGCTGGAGACGGGATTTTTAGGGTATCTTGGCATAGGAGAGATGACAGAGGCGACCAAGGAGAGGATCTCAAGGTTTGGGAATCATTGGATTGAAGAATCAAAGCATTGGATTGAAGATTTCGGGTGTTCTTCACTCGATTTACTTTGTTTCTCTTGATTTCTCTTTGAATCTTATGTTTTCTTACATTAAACAGATTATGGTTTGTTTTCATATGATGTTTAGTGGCTAAACTTTTAGAACTTCTAGGTTAGATGATTGTACATGATTGATTTTGGTTTATTTCGGTTGTGGAACATATTGATGTGATGGATTTATGATTTAAAGACTTGGTTTGGAATATTGGATGTGTATGTGTGTCTTTGATTGTTGAATGATTGATATTATGTTCCTCATGTATCTTGGCGATTGTCTGTTGCAAAATAGGCGCATGCTAGAATCAATTACTGTGTGTTTTTGATTAGTGGATGAGTTGCTTTGGCCGAGTGATTCATAGGAGTGTTTTATTATGATTTAGATGACTAAGATGTGCAACCTACTTTAATAGCCGTGAGGTGAGAAGTTGTTGATAAGTCTTGGATGTTGGATTTCTAGTTAGAGCCTTTGTGAGAAGATCTTTCTAGTATGTCTATCAAATCATGTTTATCGAGTCCAATAGGAAAACCCAAGTTATCCCTAGCATTTAAGTGAACTGTGACTTTCGCGCCGTGAGGTAGAGTGTTTAACAGTTATTTCTTAGGTGTTTTGAGATTATTGTACTGTGAGGTAGATAATCTAGTGGATATTTCATAAATATTTGGATGACCTGTGAAGATAATCCTTTTAACCGGTGGTTTAACGGCTTTTAGGACCCTTAGTTGACTATCCTTGAGAAGGGTCGAGGGTGCTCTAGGTTTCCTTTGAATTTAGTATTATAAGATCCCGGTATCATATTGTTTCCATTACCGATAGAACCTTGTCAAGCATGTATATGATTCAAGCCTAGGTAGTGCTTCTTTTCTTCTCTGATTTAGTCTTTGTTTGCTCGTCTGTTTTCATTTCTAAGTGTTTATTAAGTATTTTAGTTGTCAGCGAAACCCCCCTCCTTATTAATATTTTATTTAAATATAAATTTTGTATAGATAAGTCATAGAGTCTAGTTAGTGTAGTCTGTAGAAGTCTGTGGGTTCGATATCCGGACTTACTATTGTCTTGCTGCATATGATAGGTACACTTGCCTGTCGGTAGCTTAGGTTTTAGAGAGTCCAAATTTATTACTTAGTGTCTATTTTAGAGTCGGTTTTTAGTTAGTTTATTAGCTAAGCTCCGTCGACATCAAGTTTTTGGCGCCGTTGCCGGGGACTTCTTAGTCGATTGTGCCAACTAGTTCTTTGTCTTGTCTGTGCATATTAGTTTATTAGTTTTATTTAATTTCTTTCTGATTCATTTTTATTTGTTGCAGATTTGGTAGTGCATGTCCCACCTACGTTCACACGGACCGCCACCTGAGCTTTCACTGCCATCAAGGAGCGATTCGCGGGACTTCTCTGAAGGTTCTACGAGCGAGGTAAGTGCTTCTACTCCCATTTCTGCAGATTTTTCTGAGCACACACCACCATCTTCTTCTAGTTCTTCCACTCATTCTAGTCCGAGGTTACATTTTGTCTCACCAATGGCTGAGCGTCGGACCGTTCACCAGCAGGCCACTGCGGGATTCACGGGGCTTAATAACCCCATATTACTGCCACCGATCCCGAATGAAAATTCATGGCAGATTCCTTCATATATCATGAATGCGATTAATAATTCTCAGTTTAATGGTCGTGATGATGAAGATGCTCCCGCACACCTTGCTAGGCTCACTCGTATTTGTGGTACCTTCAATCTTCAAGGTGCCACTAATGATGCGATTTTTTACAGCTTTTTCCTTTTTCACTTGCGGGGCGAGCAGCTACTTGGCTCGATTCTCATCCGCCAGGTACTTTCACCACTTGGGCTAGCCTGCGGGATGCTTTTCTTAAAAAGTATTTCCCACCTGCTAAGGCAGCCCGCCTGAGAGATGAGATCCATTCATTCCGAATGGCCCCTAATGAGCCCTACTATCTTGCTTGGGAGAGGTTCCAAAACCTTCTAAGTCGATGCTCCCAGCATGGTTTGTCTGAATGGGCCCTTGTAGAGAAATTCTACAATGGGCTCACATATGAGACTCGTTCCCGATTTGACACTTCAGCAGGAGGCCACCTCATGGGTAAGAGGGATGTGGCTGAATGTAATGATTTATTTGAGAGTTTTGCTCAGGCCGAGTATGAGCAGCGGTCTTCAAATAGGAATTCCACTCCTATTGCTAGTTCCTCCTCTTCCACAAGAGGAGTTCACCACGTTAATGTGGACACTAGTGTTGCTGCTGCTCTTGAGTCTTTAGCTAGGGATGTGAAGGATTTGAAGATGAGAGTGGACAGATGTGAGATCTGTAGAGGTGGTCATGCCACTTCCGAGTGTTTGGTGAGCCAGGAGCAGGCCAATTATGTAGGAGGGCAGGGCCGGTTTGGGCAGTCTTATAACCCCGGTTGGGGAAATTCTCAGAGCCAAACATATAGATCTTCAGGCAATCCCCCTGGTTTCCATCATGGTTACCCTCAAAACCAAGGACAGGGGCAGCTTAGTGGTAGTTCTGGTAGCACTTCAGGTGCTGGTGGTGGTTTGGGTAGGATAGAGGAATTGTTGACTCAGTTAGTGGCTAAGGATGCCACTACACAGAAGACCCTACATGAGCATGATGTTCTCCTCAAGAACCAGCAATCTGCGTTCTTGGATTTACAACGAACGGTTGGTAACATCGCCAAACGGTTGGATGAACGGCCTCAAGGCCAGTTTTCGGGTCAGCCCCAAACCAACCCAAACGCCCATGTTAAGGCGGTCACCACCCGTTCTAGAGGAGGTGGAGGAGAGAGATTCATACCACCTTTGTTGGTGGAAGTTGAGGAGAGTGAGAGGGTGGTCCCACCGGTTGATTTAGAAGAGGAAGAACCGATGGATGAGGAAATTGAAATGGAGACTCCTGGGATGGTGCCCCCAAGGCTAGTCCCAGCAAGTACCGCACTTAACAGTGAGTCTCTAGTTGAGAAACCGATAGTTGGGAAGAAGCCGATCATGTGTAAACCCACACCGGAAATTGATCTTACCCGTGTTCCCTACCCCGCGCGCTTAACTAATCAAAAGCACGCGAAGGAATACGGGCACTTCCTTGATATTTTCAGACAATTGACGATCAATCTCCCACTCATTGATGTCCTTCAGCGTATTCCTAAATATGCTAAGTTTCTGAAAGAGTTGCTGAAGAGTAAGGATAGTTTGGGAGGTGTCGCCAACATTCCTTTGAGCGCGGGGTGTTCCGCGGTGATTTTAAACAAGCTTCCCGAAAAGCTTGCAGATCCGTGAATGTTCACTATCCCGTGTTTGTTTGGAGATGATGTGAGGAGGTATGCTCTGGCGGACTCAGGGGCTAGCATCAATCTGATGCCATATTCTTTATACGAGAAGCTAGCCCTTGGTGATTTGTCCCCTACATGCATGACCTTGTCGTTGGCGGATCGGTCAGTGAAGTGTCCACGGGGAATCTTGAAGAATGTGTTAGTCAAAATGGATAGGTTTGTGTTTCCCGTGGATTTTGTGGTGATGGATATGGAGGCGGACACGACGGTTCCCATCATTCTTGGGCGGCCATTTTTGCGCACCGCGAAGGCTATCATAGATGTGTATGAGGGTAAACTTACTCTTGGAGTGGGTGATGAGAGTGTTTGTCTAAAGATAGCGAATTTTGTGAGCATCGGTGGTGAGTTAATCCATCAAGTTGAGGGTGTGGATTCGATGAGTCATGATGTAGGTGTGAATGAGGTAATAGGAGGAGGACCATGGGATGTTAGTGATTGTGGTCTTGATGAGATTGTAGGGGAGGAGATCTCTTTGGATCCTCCTATCTGAGTTGATGATTGTGGGCTCTTGGGTTAAACTCCCAAGTGTATAGTTTGTAGATTTTAGTTTTTCGTGTGTTCATTTTCGTTTGTTTGCTTTCGTTTTTGTGTGTTTTAATGTGTTTTGCAGGTTTTTAATTAATTTGATGCCATAAAGATGAATTTGAGTCACCAGGTATGTATTTCTTGGCTTTAGAAGGGTTTTGGATGGTTGGAAATGATTTGGGGTGAAAATTTTGGCTAAGGCATGAAATTTCCAGAAACTCTCTGGAAAAATGACCCCGTCGCGTCACACGACACCCACAGGGCCATCTGTCGCGCTACGCGACAATATGGTCGACTTCGCGGGTCAAACTTCTGTTGCGTATCGCGACGGCCATTTGAGATCCTATCGCGGTACGCGACGGGTCCTGGAATGTTTTTAAATGTTTAAAAACCCTAGTTTTCAAATTTTACCCCTAATTTAGCTCTCCTACACCGCGTTCACTACATAGGAGACTTTCTAAAGTCATTTTTGTTGCATTGAGTTGATGTTTTTCAAATTTTTAGTTAGTTTTTAATTTTCTTTGTTTGATTTGTGTTTTTCTTTGTTAATTTTAATTAAATGGTATGATTGGTTTGTGGTTGGACTTAATCATGGATATCATTATATTGTTTTGGACGGGTTGATGCTTGTTTGATCTTTGTTTTGGAAGATATTGTTTGCATGTTTACAGCTTGTAGAGCAAAATCATAGATTTTGGAGCTTTCGTGGAAAGACTAGCACTCGACAGTCTTCTCTTCAACCAGTTAAGTCATTTTCAGTTTTCAGTTTTTATTTTTTAGTTTTTCTTTTGGGTTTCCTTTTTCTCTACATTGGGGACAATGTAAAGTTTAAGTGTGGGGATGGGAAACTTAGTTTAATTTTATTTAGTAGTTAGTCTCTGATTTTTTTTTAGTTTTAGTTTACTTAAGTTCTTGAGTCAAAATTTTTGAAAATTTTTATTTTTTGTTTCTATTTTTACATTTTCGGCTTAAATCTTTCTTGTCCTTGTTTAAGTTGGTTGCAAAAGTATGATGGGAAATGATAGAAAAGTTGGGTTTTGTTGTTTCATTCATGGCTAACTTGTTGGTTTGGGTTTATGTTTTGGTCATGGGATGTGGAGGTAGGCTCGACTGATTGTTTCCTTCCCGTAAGATTGGTAGAAATTTTACTTAAATGCATGAATTTCATGGGAAACATCTTGGGGGTTTGGAATTAATGAAACTGTTTTTCTAGTTGTAAATGAATCTTTGCATATTAACAAGTAAAAGTTTTGAAAATCTGATTTTTGTTTGGCACATAAGTACTCTTTTTATGAGAATAAATTCGAGTCTTATGGCGCCTCCATTTCACCAAACATGCTGAGTAAAAAGAAAAATAAAAGAAAAGAATTTGGATGAAAACTCATGTGTCACACGTCGGGTTGCAGCCTGGTTGAAACACCACTAAGTTAAATTCGATGGATTGAAAAATAAAAGAAAAATGCTCACGCTTCCATCTGTTTCATTTATAAAAATCTGATTTGAGAAATTTCTTGTTTGTTTATATGTAAGGATGACTTAAAAGCTAGAATCCAGGATTGATTTGATTTTAAATTTCCTAAGTGTGGGTCTAATGAAATGTAATGTAGAACATGAACATAATGGACCATGACTAGGGGACTTGAGAGAATCAGTATGGGTTTAATGGGATAACAATACTTGCAATCTTTTTCCAAGGCATTTAATTTTGAATTAACGAGTTTAACTGTGTGGAAACCTTTTTTATCCAACTGTGATTCCAGATTTTTGCATAAGTCTTTTTCAGGGACGAAAAAGAGATAAGTGTGGGGATGTGATGTGTTGCGAAACACATCTATTTTTCCTCTTGATTCTGTTAAGTTTTTGTACAGTTTAGTTTAGTTTTAGATTCGATTTATGCTGGTTCTTCACATTTCTATAATATGATGCTTGCAGGAAATAAACATGCGTATTTGGTGTTAAAGATCAAGAAATAGATCCCCCGGTTGGTCGAGAACAAATCCGGAGATAAAAGAAGTCAAAAGCTGGAAAAAGACCTTGTCGCGTATCGCGAGGCCCTCAAGAAACCCTGTCGCGGTACGCGACAGGTGGAAATTACGAAAATACCCTTTTTAATGATTGCGGGTTTGACCCGACTATTTTGTCGGGTAGTGGTACCCCTCGCGTAGCGCGAAGGGTTTAGAGAAGCCTGTCGCGGTACGCGACGAGGGAAAATATTCAGAAAAACGATTTCTTTTCATTAAAACGGCTGGAGACGGGATTTTTAGGGTATCTTGGCATAGGAGAGACGGCAGAGGCGACCAAGGAGAGGATCTCAAGGTTTGGGAATCATTGGATTGAAGAATCAAAGCATTGGATTGAAGATTTCGGGTGTTCTTCACTCGATTTACTTTGTTTCTCTTGATTTCTCTTTGAATCTTATGTTTTCTTACATTAAACAGATTATGGTTTGTTTTCATATGATGTTTAGTGGCTAAACTTTTAGAACTATCTAGGTTAGATGATTGTACATGATTGATTTTGGTTTATTTCGGTTGTGGAACATATTGATGTGATGGATTTATGATTTAAAGACTTGGTTTGGAATATTGGATGTGTATGTGTGTCTTTGATTGTTGAATGATTGATATTATGTTCCTCATGTATCTTGGCGATTGTCTGTTGCAAAATAGGCGCATGCTAGAATCAATTACTGTGTGTTTTTGATTAGTGGATGAGTTGCTTTGGCCGAGTGATTCATAGGAGTGTTTTATTATGATTTAGATGACTAAGATGTGCAACCTACTTTAATAGCCGTGAGGTGAGAAGTTGTTGATAAGTCTTGGATGTTGGATTTCTAGTTAGAGCCTTTGTGAGAAGATCTTTCTAGTATGTCTATCAAATCATGTTTATCGAGTCCAATAGGAAAACCCAAGTTATCCCTAGCATTTAAGTGAACTGTGACTTTCACGCCGTGAGGTAGAGTGTTTAACAGTTATTTCTTAGGTGTTTTGAGATTATTGTACTGTGAGGTAGATAATCTAGTGGATATTTCATAAATATTTGGATGACCTGTGAAGAGAATCCTTTTAACCGGTGGTTTAACGGCTTTTAGGACCCTTAGTTGACTATCCTTGAGAAGGGTCGAGGGTGCTCTAGGTTTCCTTTGAGTTTAGTATTATAAGATCCCGGTATCATATTGTTTCCATTACCGATAGAACCTTGTCAAGCATGTATATGATTCAAGCCTAGGTAGTGCTTCTTTTCTTCTCTGATTTAGTCTTTGTTTGCTCGTCTGTTTTCATTTCTAAGTGTTTATTAAGTATTTTAGTTGTCAGCAAAACCCCCTCCTTATTAATATTTTATTTAAATATAAATTTTGTATAGATAAGTCATAGAGTCTAGTTAGTGTAGTCTGTAGAAGTCTGTGGGTTTGATATCCGGACTTACTTTTGTCTTGCTGCATATGATAGGTACACTTGCCTGTCGGTAGCTTAGGTTTTAGAGAGTCCAGATTTATTAATTAGTGTCTATTTTAGAGTCGGTTTTTAGTTAGTTTATTAGCTAAGCTCCGTCGACATCACAAGTTATCAAAGGATTCTTCAATTCTGACAGCTTAAAGTCTTAGTGCTGACATACAAAGTACACTGCTGATGATGTTATGAATATCCCCAAGGATATTGCAGTGCTGATGAACAAGTCTTAAGATTCTGATGACCAAGTGTGATGCTGATACGATATGTTGTAGTGCTGATGATTACAAGAGCCAAGTAGTCAGTAATGCTGACATTGAACTCTTGAATGCTAACATGAAGAAGTGAACTGCTGATGGTCACATTGCAATGCTGATAGTTAAATGTTGCAATGCTGACGGCCAACTGTTATGATGCTGATCAAGAAAGTATGCAAAGTGAAAGAAAGTAAGTTTGTAATGCTGACATGCAAACTTACTAATGCTGACGGTCAAGATTGCTGATGCTGATGAAGAATCTACACTTAGATAGATTTTGTTGTTTATTTGTTTTTGCTGACATCAGTTATGACGTGTATAACTGATGTGACGTTTGTATTGTTATTTTGGTAGCGCTTATTCGTTAGGGCAGTTATGTAGGTCTGAAATAGGTTTGTATAAATAGGACCCTTTATAGAATCAGTCTGTACGCTTTTGAGAAAACACACGCACTCTTACACACTTTTGCAGTACTGTAATTCTCTGAGCAAATTTCAGATCTACAAATCAGTATAACTGCCTTTAATATTCATCATCTGTTCTTAACTGTTCTTATTAAATATGTCTTGAATATTAATTACTGTGGGTTTTGTTATTTTAGATCTTTACTAAACTTAGATTGATTGCTTGTTTCCGCCTAATAATCAATCGAAATCATAGCTTATTGTTATTATCAGATCTCAGATCCAGATCTGATCCGATCCTTACAATTGGTATCAGAGCCAAGAGCTCGATATTTTGATTTTCCTGAAAATCAAAAGCTGAAGTTGTGATTTCTACGATCAAGAGCTGATTTTAGCTTGAAATCGTAAAGTTTAGAACAATCTAAGTTAGATCGGATCAGTTCGTTAAACTAATTAACATGGATTGATCGATTAGTTTTACTGTGTGTGTTCTTGGTGAAACTGTGTGTTTTGAGATTTCAGATTCATAGCTTAATATTTTGAAAACAATCAAGCGTATACGATTACCTATCACTTGTTGATTCGTAATCGGTCTGATCGTTGAAATTTGTGAGCCGATTCACAGATTTCTGTCTCAAGCGTCAAGCGGTTATTTTAAGTTTTACTGTTTCATTGATTTTCGATCTTCTTCAATAGATCGCAAATCTTTAAAAATAGTATTCATGTTGTTTTCGTTACTTATTTAGAATTATTTCTGATAACTAATCCATCATTTGAACAAATTGTTTGGACGAATTCGGACTAGGTTATTAGATCCTGAATTAATTTCAACTCATTAGAAATTCTAAGTAAATTTTAACAAAAATGACATATCAACAAATTGCATAACCGACTGTGTCTATATATTCTGAATCAGGTTCCTCTGGTGTTAAACCTCCTGTGTTGAAGAATGCAGCTGACTTCCAACCATGGAAGCTTAGGTTTCAAAACCATATCGATAGTATTGATCCAGAGATGTGGTGCTCGATTGTTGACGGCCATATGTTCCTGCTGATTTGAGTGAAGAAAACAGATTGAAGTACCACAACAAAAGCTTACCTCTCAGAGGAATCAACCTGAGAGATGATGAGAAAAGAATGGTCAAAGTTGATATTAAAGCCTATGGTACACTTAAATCTGATTTACCAATGGAAGTTTTGGTATGTGTCAAAGATTTTGAAACCGCAAAGAGCTTGTGGGATCAGTTGGAAGTGATGTTTGCTGGAAATGAAGAAATCAAGAGAATGAAGAGGGATAGACTCAAAATAATGTTTGACAACTTCAAACACATGTCTGGTGAAACTGTCACCCAACAAATCCAACGTTATGTGCAATTGATTAATGAGCTAAAAACCTTTGGAATCAAAGTCGATAATTATGACTTAAATCTTAAGTTATTAAATACACTTCTAGAGAGCTGGACTGAGAAGGTTACGTTGATCAAGGAAACCAGAAGCTTGATGCGGTGAGAATTGAAGAGATGATTGCCAAACTTGAAGCAATTGACATGGATGTCAAAGCACGAGCATCTACTGCTCAAGTTGGTCAATACAAATTTGTGAAGACTGCTGGTGTTCAAGGTGGTGTTCAAGCCTTGGTTGTTGAAGAAGGGATGAGTAATTCTCAGTACTCTCCTAATGAAAATGTTGGATTTGGTGTATATTCAACTCCCACACCACAAGCACCACAGGCACCTGCTGCGGTAAATCAATCACAAAATGAATCTCAACAACATTTTTCTCAGCAACAGTTTTCTGTAAACACCAACTCTGTTGAGCAGCAAGAAGCTTGCAAAGCATTTGTTGCAAGCTTTGAATGTTTTGCTGCAAGCTCTCTTGCAAAAGCTCAATTTACTCAACATGATCTTGAAGAAATAGATCCAAAGGATGTTGAGGAGATGGATATCAAATGGCAGATGGCAATGGTTGTTTTGAGGCACAAAAAATTCTGGAAGAAGTATGGTCCCATGAAATTTGAAGCTGATAAAACAAAAGTGGGTATTGATCTTGATAAAGTCAGATGCTACAACTACAATCTCTATGGTCATTTCTCACGGGATTGCAAAGCTCCCAAAGACACCTCCAGATATCAGCCAAACCATCAACCAAATCAACCTGCACCTGCTGTTCAAATGAAAGCCATTGAACCACCAACACCAAAAGCACTTGTGGTAACAAACAGCTCAGAGGATTTTGATTGGAGTAAGTATGCTGATGAGTATGATCCTGCACAAGCTATGATTGCTGTTGCAAACAATTTTCAAGAAAGCACAGATGGACCACTCCTTGCTTTGATGGCACTCGGAAATGAGGTAACCAGACCATGTTTTGATGAGTGTAAAATCAAGCAAGAAGTTTCAAAACAGCACATAGCAGATTTGCAAAGAGAGTTAAGCAAATGCAGGTTTGAAGAGAAACAGTGGATAAATGACAAAATAACTCATGAAAATAAAATTAATTCTCTTTAAAAGATAATGAACAACTTAAAACTGAGAAAATAATTTTGCAAAAAGAACATGATGAAAACTTGTCAAAATTAACAAAAGCATTATCTGATTTATCCACTGCAACTCTGAAAGTTGAAAATTTTGAAATTTCTTCAAAACACTTGACTGAATTGCTCAACAGTCAACTTCAAGGAAAGTCAAAGGCAGGGTTGGGTTTTCATGAGGTTCCACCTCCATATAATGAAAACTATACACCCATGCCTGAGTCAATGACTAGCCCAAAAGTAGTATTCCAAAATTCTGATTCCCAAAATCAGACAAGTGAAATTGCTGATGACTCACATCCACTATCTTTTAAGAATTTTGTACTTGCTGAAAATACAACTTCTGATGCTTTAAAATCATCAATTGAAAATGAATCTGAAAAATTGGTGACAACTGAGAATCAATCAAAATTAAAAGTCAAACAAAAAGTCTCTAATGCATCTAATAATTTAGAAAAATCAAATGGATCTCAGTCATCAAATTCAGATTCATCAACAAAATGCACAATTTGCAAGAGCTTGTTTCACAAAAGGAAACAATGCACATACAAATCAAAGAACCATTTTAACAAAATGTCTGAATTTGTGGAGAAAAAGAAAAGACTGCAGGGTAAAAACTATTCTCCAGTTTCCGCAAACACTTCAAGGCACTGTTCTATATGTAGAACAAAGAATCATGACCTTGTTGATTGTTACTATTATCAGCCTGGTTTGGAGTGTATGCAGAACAGTCAAAAAGTAGCTTATCCTTTTCCTGATGGTAAAGTTGCCAAAACAAAGGGCAAATCTGGAAACAATGCCTATCATTCCAGAAATTCCAAAGATTCTAGATTCAGACAACACCAATCTGAAAATAGAATGTTTGAAGATTATTATCAGTCACAAATTCACACATTTCAGCAACCAAGAATTTCTCCTCAAAACTATCAGCAATGGCAAACTATGTTCGGTGGTTATCAACATCCCACACATAGTTTTGGTACTCAACAGTACCATAATGATGACAGCTATGGATACAATTTCACACCACCTAAAACCAGAAAACAAAATTTTCATAAAACAAAAGCATCAAATATTTTTCATGAAAATTCATCATATGAATCAGATCCATACAGTCATCATGCTGATCACAAACCAATTTTGAAGAAACCTGTTAATAACCCAAATGGATATGATTCTTCTTCCTCTCTCAAGAATGAGAAAGGAAAGAACAATCAAAAGAAAGTATCCTTTGAATCAAAATCCACTCAGAATTGGAAAACAAAAGCTGCTTCTGAAAACAAACAAAATGATAAATCTGATTTTCCAGATTTATCAAAAATGCAGAAAGTTACTTTTCAAATTTTTGAAAACGGGAAACCCAAGACCTGGGAGGCTTGGGTTCCTTTGTCTAATTAATTTGTTTCATTGATTGCATGGGCATCCAAGGAGAACTGACAACATCTGGTATGTTGACAGTGGATGTTCCAGGCACATGACAGGTAATGCCAACCTGCTTCATGATTTTCAAAATATCAATGGCATCTCTGTTGCGTTTGGAGGAGACCAGAAGGGAAATATCACTTGCACTGGAGTAGTCAAATGCAGAAATCTCAGCTTTGATAATGTGAGCTATGTGCAACAGCTTCAGTATAATCTGTTGAGTGTCTCACAAATTTGTGATAAAGACTATTCAACCTTCTTCACCAAGCAAGAATGTGTGATTGTTAAGCCTGATTTTAAAATCCCTGATGAATGGGTGGTGTTGAGAACCCCAAGAAGGAATCATGTATACACTCTTAATATGGAATCACCACCACTAACATCACAAGAAACATGTTTACTTTCAAAGGCTACTGATGATGAATCAACATTGTGGCACAGAAGACTTGGTCATGCAAATTTCAAATATATGAACAAATTGGTAACTGGTAATCATGTCATTGGTTTACCACAAAAGGAATTTTTCTGTCTTGACCACTGTGCTGCATGTTTGAAAGGTAAACATAAAATATCTTCCCACAAATCAATTACAGCCAGTGTAATTAACTCCACATTACAGTTATTTCATATGGATTTATTTGGTCCTGTAAATGTGTTGAGTTTGGGAAAGAAACAATATTGTCTTGTGATGGTGGATGATTATTCAAGATATTCTTGGGTGTTCTTCTTGAACAAGAAAAGTGAAACTGCTGATTTGATAATTCAGATGGTGAAAAGAATTGAGAATCAAATGGGAAAATCAGTTAGAGGTTTCAGGAGTGACAATGGTTCTGAATTTAAAAATGAAACAATGGACAATTTTTGTCTTGAAAAGGGAATAACAAGACAATTCAGTGCAGCAAGAACCCCTCAACAAAATGGTATTGCTGAAAGGAAAAACAGGTGTCTAATTGAAGCTGCAAGATCAATGCTTGCAGATTCAAAGATTTCTTTATCATTTTGGGCAGAAGCTGTCAACACTGCCTGTTATGTGCAAAACAGAACCTTTATTGTCCAAGAACAAAACAAAACTTTGTATGAAATAATGTTCTCCAGAAAACCTTAAATAAAATTTCTCAAAGCTTTTGGATGTCCAGTCTCCATTTTGAACACAGCTGACAGATTATCAAAATTTGATTCAAAAGCTGATGAGGGATATTTTGTTGGATATTCTAGTGTGTCAAAAGCTTACAGGGTCTTTAACAAAACTGCATACACTTTGCAAGAAACTGCTGATGTTGTGTTCTTTGAACATAATTTCAAGACAAAGTGTATAGGCCCTGATTGGTTATTTGACATGGACTCTTTTATGAAAAGCTTTGATATTTTTCCATCTGATGATGCAGACTCAAGTGAAACAAAAGATGATAATCCAGAGTTAACAAGTTATGGGGGAGGATGGATTAAACCACTCTTATCTGATAATCCATCCATCATTGCTGATACTCAAGATCCACAGCTGTCATCAGACTTATCTGCAGAAACATATTCAACTCATCAGCATTCATCATATGATGATGCTGATGCACAAAATTCACCTCTGAATAGCAATTCATCAGCAACACAACCAAATCCCACAAACCATTCATCTGACACAAATCCCTCACATGAAAATGATGATATTGATCTAAATGACACAAATTTAGATATCAATTCTTTGGTTCCAACAAATTCAACATACAGAACTGTTGAAAGAAACCATCCTGCCACAAATATCATGGGCAATTTATCATCAAAGACAACAAGAAGTATGCATGAATATGCAAATGTTTGCCTGTTTTCTTGCTTCCTTTCTCAAGCTGAACCCAAAAACATCAAAGAAGCTTTAAAAGATCACAGTTGGGTAGAAGCAATGCAGGAAGAATTGCAGCAATTTAGAAAACAAGAAGTTTGGACTCTTGTTGATCTACCTGAAAACCAAGTACCCATTGGCACAAAATGGGTATTCAGGAACAAGAAAGACGATAGAGGGATTGTGATCAAAAACAAAGCAAGGCTTGTAGCACAAGGCTACACACAGGAAGAAGGCATTGATTATGATGAAGTGTTTGAACCAGTTGCAAGAATTGAAGCTATTAGAATCTTTCTAGCTTATGCAGCTGCCTTCAAGTTCACTGTTTATCAACTGGATGTAAAATCAGCTTTCCTGTATGGCAAACTTCAACAAGAGATCTATGTGGCACAGCCACCAGGTTTTGAACATCCAGATCATCCATACAGAGTGTTCAAATTGGACAAAGCTTTGTATGGGTTGCATCAAACTCCTAGAGCATGGTATGAAACCTTGTCCTCTTATCTCATTGAAAATCAATTTAAAAGAGGACAGATAGACCAAATACTCTTCTTGAAGCATGTAAATGGTGAACTCTTAGTAGTTCAAGTGTATGTGGACGACATAATCTTTGGGTCCACAAACAAAACACTATGTGAGGAATTTGAAGCCTTGATGAAAAAGAAATTTCAAATGAGTGCCATGGGTGAACTCACTTTCTTTCTTGGCCTTCAAGTCAAGCAAATACCTGATGGAATCTTTATCAGCCAAACAAAGTATGTCAAAGATATCCTCAAGAAGTTTGACCACACTGATTCAAAGTCAGCGTCAACACCTGCAGATCCAAGAGACAAGCTACAACCAGATCCAACAGGGAAGCCAGTCAATCAAACTTATTACAGATCAATGATTGGTTCCCTCATGTATCTCACTGCAAGCAGGCCTGATATCATGTATAGTGTATGTTTGTGTGCCAGATACCAAGCTGATCCCAAAGAATCCCACGAAATTGCTGTCAAAATTTTTTTTAGATATCTCAGAGGAAAACCTGATCTTGGATTAATGTATCCAAAAGATGAGGATTTTTATTGAACTGCCTACACTGACAGTGATTTTGGGGGAGATAATTGGGATAGAAAATCAACGTCAGGAGGTTGTCAATACCTTGGTAACAAGCTGGTATCTTGGCAATGCAAAAAGCAAACAAATGTGTCCATATCAACTGCAGAAGCTGAATATATAGCCGCTTCACAGTGTTGCTCTCAAGTTCTCTAGATTCAAAACCAGATGCTTGACTTTGGATTCAATTTTTTGAAAACTCCAATAAAAATAGATAATAAAGCAGCAATTTTCATAACTAAAAATCCAGTAGAACACTCAAAAACAAAGCACATAGAAATAAGATATCATTTTCTTAGAGATAACTCTGAAAAAGGATTGATAGAATTAAAGTACATAAATACTGAATTTCAACTTGCAGACTTATTTACCAAAGCATTAGACCCAAAAAGATTTGAATTTCTGGTAAAAAGTCTAGGCATGATGAAATATGAAAATTGATTAAATTTTGCTAAGTTACAGTGATATTCTTTACACAGAAAAATACAAAAACATTAGAAAAACTAAGAAAAATACAAAAACATTAGAAAAACAAAGAAAAATACAAAAATATGTGAATTTCAGTAATGTATATATTTTTCTGCATGTCTGATATTGATTTCTTGAAAAAATGATAGGAATCTGTGATGGAAAAGGATATATCAAGAAGCAAAGGTTCAGGGAGGAATATTGAAATCTTCAAAGCTTTGGTAGGCTCAGCTGAAAACTAGTCAATTCTGGAAAATGAGAAACAAAACTAAAATGAAAAATATGTAAGGTATTTTATCTATCTCATGATAAGGTATTAAATCTCTTTGATTTAGAATATAAGAAGTGAAAGTTGAATTTATGACTATCTCCCACCCTTTAAAGTAAATATACATTAAAAATAAAAGACTACATTATCAGCTGCACCATCAACCAAATAAGTGTATTTATACATAGCAGTCTGTATAATGCAATGTCTCAAAAGAACAAAAACAGAGAAAAACTTTCAAATTTGACAGCACACATCAACCAAATAAGTGTTCATAGAATACAGTGCTTGTCATTGATGAAAAGAAAAGAAAAACAAATTACATAAATATTTACTTATAAAATGGTAGTCAAGCGGAGATCTTACATAAATCCTTAAAATATTCTACAATTCGACTTCAAACGGGAATGTGGCAGTTCGTACGTCAGAGCACATTAGTTTTAATAAAACATTTATTAATATTTTATTATAGGTACTACGACGTACGTCTGTCAAAGTTTGTCAAAATAAACGGATTGTAGAGGGTTCTAGTGTTTAGCAATTCACAACCCTACAACCAAAACGACCCAAACTACACAAAGAGTCCCAAAGTATCATAACAAACAAACTACGGGCAGAAATACAACCCGATAAATAAACATTATTCATAAACCATGCAAGAACAACTTCAACACTTGTCTCAGTACGAAGCATGTCCACTAAGGGTCATTACCTGAAAAACACACTTAAAAGTCAACTTGAAAGTTGGTGAGTTCACAGGTTTTGACTCAATAAAATATGTAAAAATGTGTGCGCACGTTGTTATGCCAAGTATATCATATAACAATAGAAATGAATGTAAATAACATGAGCTCACAATCAAACCTCTGACTTGTCTGCCCAGAGACAAATGCACACGGCAATTGTCAAATAATCCATAATGGATATCAAAAATACAAAACTCGTGCGGAGTATATTCACCTACTTGCCTACAACAAGCGTTGGTTGGCGCGACCAAACCATAGGTGAGGGTTGTCAGCCCCGAATAGATCTATCCAATACCTGTCCACCGGCTCGCCTCGCGAGTTAAATGATTGTGATAAAATGAGACTTACGATATGGTGTTGTAAAAAAATAATATCACTTGTCTCATGCAAGTACAAATCACAACAAAGTCACATGAAAACTAAGGCATAATAATAGTAATAGCAAAACTTTCTCATTTTGTCAGTGTGTTTTCCACCCCGAGATTCAAAACAAAAATTAGTAAAGGGGGCTATGAACTCACCTTCATTGCGTTCTTGCTAGCCAAAGAGTTTCTCAAACAATCAGATCGTTCTCACTAGTGTCCTAAAACCTAAAGGACACATTAACAATCTATACTCAAGTCTATCATGTAAGTTGTTCACCCAACCTTACTAGACTTAGAATTTATTCCAACTTGAAAAAGAGATTTTTGCCCAAACGACCCGTTGGTGACTCGAATTTAGTTTTTGATCATAAATTACTAATTCATGTTTTTAAATCCACATTATTTCCAAATAACCAATTTATATTTGTTAAAAAAAATCCATTTTAACCATCAACTAAATTATTTGTAATAATTTGCCAAAATGACAAACTTTACGTATTTTACCGTAAAACCGACAACACAACGTATACCAAATTACACAACAAGCATGCATTATTACTCAATTAATTTTTAGCACTTAATAATGAGTTTAAATAACTTATTTTTAGACAAACTTCGCTGATTAAAATCAGCCATACAATTACGTCGTATTATCACGTTAAAACGACGTTTTTACGTGTTTTTCGGACATAGTTTTCAAGTATAACGCTTTATAAATATCTTAAAACACTTATACATCATAAATTATTAATTTTTATCTTAATATTTTGATAAAAGTTTCTGATTGAACTCAGAATTATAAACCGATATTTTTACGAGTCAAAAATAGTACAAAACGCGTAATTTTGGTCACAATTGACCATTATAAAAATATACTTTTAAATTCACTTGATTTTATACTCTAAATATGTTATAAAATTATTTTTATTATTTTTAGAATCTGTTCTAAAATATTTTTATAGAAAACTATTATTTTTCAAGTTTTTAACTTATTTAAATAGTTATTTTTATTGGTTAAAAAAAAACTATGATTCTTTGTCTATCCATCCTTTGTAATTTTTACAACAAAATAATTATATTTTAATTATTTTATAGCTTAAGAAATCAGATCTTATAAATTTCAAAACAATATTTTATATATACACACACACACATATATATATGTATGCTTGAAATAGTCATACATACTTACTTACACAAACATACATATGTATTCATACACATGCATGCATATATTACCATTCATGTATGCATCCATACATGCATGTATAATCACCATTATGTTAACATATGAGCGTGTATATATACATACATACATACATACATACATACACAATTTCGTACATATATTTTCATATATATATATATATATATATATATATATATATATATATATATATATATATATATATATGGATGTTAAAACCAATTTAACTTAATCACACACACACATATATATACACACACACATACGTATACATGCATATATATGTACATGCATGTGGGTATCCTTTATGTACACACATATCCATATGCATATACACACATGCATGTCATCAAAATAATCATCTAACACATAAAATATGTTTATGTGTGTATATATATATATATATATATTTCAATATGTAAGGACACATGCAAACATACATACATATATATATACACACACACACACACTTATGACAGACACACCCATGTGTATATATGTATAGATACAAAACTCCCAAACACACATTACACACTTGTTTACACCAAAAACCCATTTGATTTGAAACTCAAACTTTAGGTGAACAACTTTACATCTCATAATTTAAGAACAAAATAAATAAATAAATAAAAATAAAAATAAAAGACAGAATATATACCTAAGGTGTGGTGAAACAAGAAGAGAACAAATGGAGATGGTTCTTTCTCTACAAGTTGTTTTGCACTAAGAACTCTTCAAATCACCAATTATTGATGGGAAAATAAGAAGATAATGGTTAAAAAAAATTGAAAATGGGTGTGGGATGGTGGTGGTGTACGAGCAAGAGAGAGGGAGGGAGAAAGGTGGTGTGTTGGAGTAAAAGAAATGAGTTGTAGGGATTTTATAATGATCTTGCATGTCCATAGATGAACATGTGTTCAACACATGGCAAGACTACAAAATTTGTGGGTTATGGTACGCCAAAACCTGGTATATTCTGAGTGTTACGGTGTATAAATCTTGTACCAGGAATTTTATCTAAACGCGATCTTTGTTCAAAAATTACTAAAATAATTAATCTTACTAGAATAATTAAATTTTAGTTAAAAATAATGACCTTAGATGTCATTAAATCAATTAAATCACTTTCACGCAGATAAAACACGGATAAGGTCGTTTGTCTGAAAATTTAACGGTTAACTTTAAAAATTACGGTTTTTCATTGTTAACTCAAATATTGATTTATGATTTCTTATTTTATGCTAATCCAAGCATATCATCTAATTTCATTAACCGATTCGTCACCAACGTTCGTTTAAACACCGCCGAGCGGTACCAAAATCTCAAAAATCATCAAATGCAAACCCGTGCATTTAAACAAACACTCTTTGCTAGACTTTTCTAATAACTTCAATTTAATAATAAATAATAAAGTTATTAACGCATTTATTAAAAGAGTTTAGTGTACTAACCATACCGGTTATTATTCAATAATCTGACGGATGTCACAGACTCTCCCAGTTAAAAGAATTTCGTCCCGAAATTCAACTAGTGTTGTCATCCATAGCTTGATTGATGAAAAGATGAGGGTATTTGAGCTTCATTTGGTCTTCTCGTTCCCATGTGAACTCAGGACCTCGTTTAGAATTCCAACGAACTCTAACTATTGGTATACGACTTCGTTTAAGTCTTTTGACTTCCCGATCCATTATTTCAATCGGTTCTTCAACAAAGTGTAATTTGTTGTCTATTTGAACCTCCTCAAGAGGCACTTGTAATGATTCCTCTGCCAAACATTTCTTCAAATTAGAAACATGAAAAACATTATGCACGCCACTTAACTCCTCGGGTAAGTGTAGTTTGTAGGCCACTGGACCAATCCTTTCAATAATTTCGAATGGTCCAACATACCTGGGGCCTAACTTGCCCTTTTTACCAAAACGCACTACTTCTTTCCATGGTGACACCTTCAAAAGGACTTTGTCTCCAATTTCGAATTCTAATGGTTTTCGCCTATCATCTGCGTAACTTTTCTGGCGATCTCGTGCGGATTTTAGACGTTCTTTGATTTTGAATATCTTGTTCGTTGTCTCTTGAACAATTTCAGGGCCTATCAGTTGACTTTCCCCAACTTCAGCCAGCACAAGGGCGAACGACACTTACAACCATACAAAGCCTCAAATGGTGCACATTGAATGCTCGTATGATAACTATTGTTATAAGAAAACTCAATCAATGGCAGATGTGTATCCCAATTACCGCCAAAATCAATCACACATGCTCTAAGCATGTCTTCAAGTGTTTGTTTAGTATGCTCACTATGTCCATCGGTTTGTGGATGGTAAGCGGTACTAAGATCAAGTCGTGTTCCCAAAGCTTCTTGTAATGTTTGCCAAAACCTTGAAGTGAATCGACTATCTCTATCAGAAATGATTGACACGGGTACACCGTGTCTAGTGATAATCTCATTCAAATAAAATTTTGCCAACTTATCCATCTTGTAACTTTCTCGAATTGGTAAAAAGTGTGCAGATTTTGTCATTCTGTCAACGATAACCCATATTGTGTCATAACCATTTGATGTTTTGGGTAGCTTTGTTACAAATTCCATTGTAATGTTTTCCCACTTCCATTCAGGAATTTCTGGTTGTTGTAATAGACCAGAGGGTTTTTGATGTTCTGCTTTCACCTTGAAACAAGTCAAGCATTTCCCAACATAAATGGCTATGTCCTTCTTCATTCCAGGCCACCAATAGATGTCTCTAAGATCGCAGTACATCTACGCTGGCCCATACGAACGGTGAAGAATTTCTGACAACGCTGAATTTTTGGGCGTAGCCTACGGTCGGGTGTAGCTTACGGTGGCTTGGGCGTAGCCTACGCCCAGTATGACTTCACCAACAGCTTCGTCTCGTCAAGAAACTCAGTTTTCATTCATTATGGATTCCGTAACTCTTCCTCTAGCTCAAGATATGTGCTTCCGAAGTTCTGAGCTTTTCTTGACTGTTTCCGATCCATCTGTGCATCGTTTCACCTAATTAACATCCCCAGGCATCCATCTACTTGTCTTTACCTGCAAATTAACATTGTATCTCAAAGTATCATTCTTCCATGTGAAATGCACATAAAAACACATTTTTAAACGATTAAAGCACATGAACGGCAAACACGCATCAACGCTGTTTATTCAGAGTTAAAACTAATGAGGGTCTAATAATTTTAAGTTTTAATAAATATGATAATATTACTAACAGTACGTTCAATGTTGTATACAAAAAAGTTTTAGAGATTTATAGTTTTTATTTTTAATATGAAATGTGTTCTTATATAGTAGATTATGTAATTATTTATTATAAATATATTTTAATTGTATAATTTTTTTGTACCAAATCCCATGTAATACATGGGTTTATAACATGGTATGTAATAAGATGGCTTGTTGAAAACATTCGGATTTTTTGTATCAAAAATTCAAATAGTCTGAATTCAATTTTTTTGAGTGAAAAACAAATTGTATTAAAAGTTTGTTATATAAATTAAGAGAGAGGAGAGACATTAGTACAAATATACATATTTGAGCGGTTCCTTTTATTTTTTTAAGCCGGTTTATATTATAACTGGCCCAAAAACTGTGAGGAAATTTGCATTTTTTTTATTGGAGCGGTTTTTAAGAAATGAGACGGTTTTATATTCTTTGAAGGTTGGTATTTTTGGTATTTGGGGCATTTTATATTTTGGGGTGATTTTATTAAAATGACAGCATTAATTTTTCTCTATTGGGGTGTTGATTTTATGGGGCGGTTTTTATGATAATTGGGGTGGTTGTTTCTTAGTTTTTGGAGCAGTTAACCATTTATTGGGGCGGTTTTCCAATGTTTTTGGGGCGGTCCTTTTGTTTTAGGGCGGTAACAATATATTTGATGGGGCGGTTTGCTGTTTAAATTTTGGGGCGGTTAACTTAAATTTATTCATTTTATACCTTATTTTATATCATATCGTCTCCAACCTCTCGACTCACACACGACCGACTTGCTCTCTTATTTTCCTTGTTTATACTCCATTAGTTCGTCTTTAAGTTGATTACATATTGTATATTTGATTAATCAGGTTTCAATATTTCTATTTGACACATCCAGCTTACATATTTATATTATGCATTATTGAGAGGCCCCGAGTCCCGGGAGTCCCCTCGGTTGGCAAAAGATCAAACCCAGAGTACTTAATCCATAATTACATTACTATAGTAGCGGAATTTAAGGTGATAACATAAAATAATGTACACATACTAAACAAACGTTAGCACATAGCCCACACTTCTAACAGTTCTATAACATATCCAGTCTATGCCAGGGTAGTCCTCAACGTATGACACGGGCCATCCTGTTATCCTTGCTCAAACTATTCAACCTGATATGCATGTAAAACAAGTCAGCTTTATGCTGGTGAGTTCTAAGTTAGATTTTTAAATAAATCTTTATCCATTCATATGATCACAAAACATAATTCAATACATAACATACATAATTCAATACATAATATACATATCATCATAACATTAATCATACAGTGCAGAAACTTTAGCCTGAACTGCTGACCCGAAGTCAGCACACTTGTGCAGCACAAGACTCTATGACTATCAACCCGAAGTTGACAACTCATGCATGCATAATATTTCCTCAACTGGAGACACAAAGTCGACAGGCTTGTGTTTCCACAAGACTCTTTAACTATCAACCGAAGTTGACAGCTCATACCGGTACAAGACTTCTTTACACACATCATTCATACATAACATGGTTTAAATCATTTAAACCATCATAAACATAAACACTTTACTGCACCGCAGTGCACAAATTCTGTCCAACCGCAGCCGGAACTTCAAAACCACATTTCCTACTCGACCTCGGTCGAGGCTTTTAAAATCATTTCTTTCTCAACCGCAGTCGAGACTTAAAACATTTTTTTACCTGAAAACATTCTCTACTTTAACATATTCTTTTATCTGACCGTAGTCAGGTAAAACAACCATTTTCATAAAATAACTTTATAACATGCATAACAGCCCAAAATGATAAAACATTTAAAATAGGGCAACAAGGAACTCACCTAAGCTTAGTAAAACACAATTTGCTAGCCTTTCTTCTTTCCTTACTTTTTCACTTCAGAATGATATCCTATTAATATGGATATATTATCATGATTATAACCTTATCATGAAAATTTACGATGACCGCTCGAAACTTCGGCATGTCATAACTTTCATTCGTAGCTTTATTTCAAAATTTCGCTTACACTCATTTTGACCATTTTTATCTCTACAATCTTGTTATGCTTAAAGATTACTTATTTGCTCGGCTTAGATAAGCGTATTCTCTTATTTAATTAATTTGTCTTAGGGCGTTGCTAAAATTACCGTATGATAACATTTGTTTAAGGCAACCGGAAGATCATACATATTATATCCTCATAAAACTCAAGAAAACTTGATCATTATCTAGATTAAATTGGGCTCCAATCGAATCCAGTTTATGTTCATCATCAAAACTCTATCTAAACATGGTGTTGGTCTCTTTAATCAATCAAGACTAAACTAACACGAGATGAGAATCATGAACACATACCTTAACGATGTGTGTAGTTAGTATTAATCAGCCCGATCAATTCTTCTTGATTCTTCTTCTTTGCTCGTATGATACAGAAGTCGATTGTGATTTCTTGAAGTGTCTGCTTTCTTACCGTCGATGGATCAATATCAATATGTTTTAAGTCGGTTTCAAATGAAATATCTGCCTGTTTACGTCACCAAGTTTTAGACTTCAAGAATGAATTAATTCAAATGTTACAGTTTGGCCCCTCGTCTTTAAACTCCTATTTTCAAAACCCCCTTCTACTTTGCTCACATATTTTTAATATTCACGAGCCTATATCTTGTTCATAGTTTATCGTATAACGGTCCCGCTTATATTAATGTGAACGTAATCACTTCGGGAACGTCAATAAAAATTACGAACTCAAACGGTCACAGAAATTTTTACACGTTATTAATAGGCTTTATAACGTGTCCATACCTTATCAGATATTTTTATCGTTTATATCATGTTGATCGTAATTACTTTACGAACATTTACATAAATTTTGGACATAAACGGTTACCGAAATTTCGCACGTTTATTATTAGGTTGCTAAATTTTCGATTGTTACAATTCTACCCTCCTTACAATAGGTTTCGTCCTCGAAACCTGTTACGTGTCAAAAAAATGTGGGTAGAGTCGTTTCATCTCGTTTTCAGTCTCCCACGTAGCCTCAGATCCTTTTCGGTGATTCCATTGAACCTTAACTTGTCTAATCGTCTTGTTACGTAATTGTTTTTTTTCCTGTCAATAATGGCAACCGGTTCCTCTATGTAGTTTAGCGTTTCATCAACTTCAATCTCATTTAACGGCACATATGCTACATCATCTGCTAGACATTTTCTCAGATGTGAAACGTGAAATGTCGGATAAATTCCACTCAATTCATCTGGCAATGCCAATCGGTAGGCTACTTTACCGACCCGTGCCATTATTCGAAAAGGTCCAACAAATCTCGGACTCAGCTTTCCTCTTTTCCTGAATCGAATAAGTCCCTTCCATGGTGAAAATTTCAATAGTACTTGATCACCTTCCTCAAATTCTGTTGGTCTCCGTCTTTTATCGGCATATGACTTCTGTCGATCTTGTGCAGCTTTCATTCGTGCTTTAACTAGTTGAAGCTTTTCAGTCAAATCAATTACTGCAGCTTTGCTTCCTAATTCTTTATGTCCTACTCCTCCCCAACACACAGGTGTTCTACAACGTCGTCCGTACAACGCCTCATATGATGGCATTTCAATACTAGCATGGTAGCTGTTGTTGTACGAGAATTCCACTAGTGGTAAGTGATCATCCCAACTACCACCAAAATCAATAATACATGCTTTGAGCATATCCTCTAAGGTTTGGATAGTCCTTTCAGACTGTCCGTCTGTTTGAGGATGATATGCAGTGCTGATATTGAGTCTTGTACCCATCGATTCATGAAACTGTTTCCAAAATCTTGAAACAAATCGTGTGTCACGATCGGACACTATAGAAACTGGAACTCCATGTCTTGTAATTATTTCTTTCACAAATAATTCGGACATTTTCTCTGATGTATAAGTCTCACGTATAGGCAAAAAATGAGCACTTTTCGTTAATCGGCCTACAATCACCCAAAAAGTATCATGACGTTTCGCCGTGAGAGGCAACTTGGTAATAAAATCCATGGTGATATGTTCCCACTTCCATTCTGGGACTTCTAGAGGTTGCACATAACCATAGGGTTTCTGATGTTCAGCTTTTACTTGTGCACATGTCAAACATTTGTTTACGTACTGCATTACATTAAACTTCATACCTGGCCACCAATAATCCTTTCGAAGGTCTTGATACATTTTTGTTGCACCAGGATGAATAGAGTAACGTGACTTATATGCTTCGTCTATAATCCTTGACCAGATGTCCCCGTTTCGTGGAACCCACATTCGACCAAATCGGATCTTAACACCAAATTCATTTTCTTCTAGATTCTTAACTTGACCAAAAATTCTTTCGAATCCAACATTGTCTTCCTTTAGTCCTTCCTTCTGTGCATCCTTGCGACTTAGAGCATCGGTGTCACACCCCGAGAAATCCCGTCTCTTCTGGGGCGCGAGCAACAACAGATTGTCAGGATCGCAGTCTCCGGTCACACAACATGCGAGACATATATGTCCGGTTACGCACGTACATCCAATAATTTGGATAAAACAGTTTAGTAATATCAGAGTTGCGGAAGTAAAGTATAAGTTAACAAGACAGTTTAACATTCATGATTTGCGGAAGCGTTAATTTAAAACAGTTTTCAAAATGATAGGTAGCAATAGTTGCGGAAGCGATTTAATTGTTTAACATTACATAACAAAATAAAATGATCATTGTTCTCAAATCCTAAGACATTGATATTGATGCATGGGACTTCATCATAGCATCCTATCTTCAAGTGCGTATCTTAGCTACCTGAGAAAACATGCGAGTAAACGGTCAACACAAAGGTTGGTGAGAGCACAGGTTTGTAAGTAGCAGTAAACATCAAAATGTTTAAAGTAAAGTTTCGCAAGTCTACTTTTCAATACAATGCAATATCCATTGATAGCTAGTGAATATGAGTTATACCACATGCGGGTTCGCAACCGAAGCTAACATGCTGCCTCTCGCCATGTCCATCCAAGACATGAAAAATTTTGGTCAATTTTGCACTGTTCCGACCTCCGGTCGGGGTGGCCATACGGCTCGCAACAGCGAGGCTTGTCAGGCCCAAATAGTACTATTCAGAATTACCACGCTAAGCGCCACACGCTATTAACGGTTCGAGGTGTGTTTAATGAGGACTTATCAGTTTTGTGGATGAATGCCACACATATGCATATACGATATTAGCATGTACAAAAATAACCAAAAGTGTGTAAGTTGTTCAAAAACAGTTGTATGCAATGTTTTTTCCCCCAAAGGTAGAAAATGTAAAAAGGGGCCGTGAACTCACCGGATAGTGCAGTTTTCGGTTATGAGTCTGTTCGCGTCTGCGAAAGCTAGCACCGTCTAGTATGCACCTATAACCATATAGGTGTGAGTATGTGTTTTGTGGTGTGTTGTAATCCATACAACTCCAGGTGTCGGTGTGCTCAACCGAGTGTGTGTGTTGACTTGTGTTGACTCTACGAATCGTTTGTGACACGATTGTTGTGTTTATGTGCCTTAATGCACATAAGATACCAAAATGCATCCTATGACCCTAATAGCACAAGTTACCATTTTTAGAAAGTTTCCGTTTTAGGAAAGTGTGGTTATGAAATCCCATTTCATAAAACAAATCACTCTAGTATGTTTGTAAAAACACGTTTATATACTTAAAACACATCGTTTGCGCATAAATCACCATTTATGTCGTTTTGCCGAAATAAAGTTTCCTTATTTGGAAAGTTTTCGTTTAAAAACTTGTTTTCACAAATCAAAGTTTCCAATATGCTTAGAAACCATTTTTAAGCATATTCCAATACTCAAAGTTCATCAAAATGCCTTAAAACATCAAAAGCCCTCTGTTGATGCAATTAATGTCCCTAATTCAATTTTGTATGAATCATCATGTAAAGATTAAAGTTATATTAATGGAAGTTTTCTTTATATATTGTTATTGTTATTAATGTTTAAGTTTGATTATATAAGTGTTTGATTTGGTTTATTTATATTTGAGTATGAGTATTACTCATTCGGGCGAATGACTCTAACGAATGAAGTCATTCGCCGAATGAGAATTGAGAATGACTATATTCAGCGAATGAGCCATTCGCCGAATGACTCATTCGACTGACTTGTCCATTCGACATAGTCATTCGCCGAATGAGCTGCTTCGGCCACTCATTCGGCCGAATGACTACAGTCTATAAATACAAGTTCAAATCATTTCAAACCTAACTTCTGAGAGCCCTCATTCTTCCCTGTTCACTCCAGTGTTAAACCCTTGAAGTTTTGAGTGATTCTTGCTGTCCAACTTCAATTCTCAACTCGTGGTGATCGATTCTCGCTTGCACGTTGATTCTATACTCTCGATTCACCACGGTTGCTGTGATTTCGATTGGAAAACCTTGGAATAGGATTCCGCACTATTCCAGAGGCTGTCGAGTAGATTTCCGTTGATATTGGATTGTTTCCGAGATCAAACTTGGTCCTACAAAGTGGTATCAGAGCTTTGGCTCTTGATTCTGCTCGATTTCCATTCCAAATCACTAAATCTCAGATTGTTAGTTCGAGATTTAAAAAACCCTAAGTTTCTTGCCCTTAAAGTTACTGTTTCATTAAAAATCCATAGATTTTTGTGGTGTTTTTGTCAAAACTTTTATCCCAATTGGTTCATAATCATATCATTGTGTTCTGTACCAAATTTGGTACTTAGATCTGGTCAAAATCGAAAGTTATCGCGATTTTAGTTGCTAAAACCCTCAGATCGGCCGAATGAGCATAGCGGCCGAATACGTTTGGCCGAATCAGTCTCATTCGCCGAATAGCTTCATTCGCCAGATTCATTCGCCGAATAGCCTCATTCGTTTTACTCATTCGGCGAATAGTTTCATTCGCCCTAACAGTCATACTCAGCCTCTCATTCGCCAGACTTAGTTCATTCGGGCCCCGACATTCGCCCTTGGACTCTTCATTCGGCATTCAGTATGAAAAATTTTCTAAGTGTTGAATATTTTTGTTTTTGATTAAATGGAAGATTTAGCATTGATGGCGAACCAGAATCATCGCATTCAGACACTCTTGTTGACTGAGACTGAGACTGAGACGGGAAATTCCAACAAGGCTCCCAAGTTGCTATCTTTAGACGATTATCCACACTGGAAGTATCGGTTTGAAATCCACATCAATGGAGTGGATACCAATTTATGGATGATGATTGAAGAAGGATATCTGAGACCTCTGAATGAAGATGGAACTCCTATGCTAGTCACACGGATGACTGAGCCTTAGAGAAAGCTCTATGACTATAAAAAGAAAGCTTATGCTATTTTGTAACAGTCCATTGCTACTGATATCTTCCACCAGTTCAAACAGTTTACATCATCTAAATACTTGTGGGATGCTTTGCAACAGCGATATGAGGGAAATGATGCTTTGAAGAATATCAAGTCAAAGGCTTTAAGAAAAGAGTTTAACAGTTTCATGTATGTTGGAAATGAATCTTTAGATGAGTTGATTGCCAGATTCTATCATCTTTTGAGTGAGCTGTTCAATCATGAAGTCAAAACCACTACTCAGGAGAAGATTCAGTGTTTGGCAGATGCTCTACCTCCGAAATGGGAATCATTTTTGATGGTGCTTAAGCAGAATGAGATGATGGCACATATGGACATAAATGATTTCATCCAGAAGCTGAAAGAGCAGGAAATAGAGAACAAGTGGAAAGCTAAAAGGGTTGCTCAAGTTCAGGATCCTTCCTTGTATTATTCTACTCCTATAGTTGAAAAATCATCTTCACATGCTCCATTGAAGACAAATTTTGTTTCTCAGACATCTGAAGCTCCATCTTCTGCTCAGATTCATTTTAGTCAGTCACCTTCTTCAACCAATTCTCAAAAAGAACATCATCAACCAGTTACAAGTTTGAAGACAGAGAACTTTGATAAAGTTACTGTTGAGATTGCTAAGGAGCATATGGGACTGTTGTCCAGTTTGGTTAGTTCTTATGATGGACTTGTAGAAGGACAAATTGGCAATCCTTATCTGACAAATGATGACTACTCTCAGATAGATCCTGATGACATGGAAAGGATTGACATCATGTGGGCGTTGGCAAGTGCTGTGAGGAGAGCTAAGGAGTTTGTGAAGAGAACTGGCAAAGACATAAATTTAAACAAGGAGTCTAAGTTTGGATTTGATATGGCATCGGTGGCATGCTACAACTGTGGAGAGAGAGGTCATTTTGCTAGACAATGTAAGCAGCCAAAGAAAACAGGAAACAAGAATCCATTTCAGCATCAGAAGTCCTCTACTGCAAATCCAGAAAGGAGATTGGTTCCCATTGATTCTCCTACTCAGACTGGCTCCTCATCTGCAAGCAAAGCATTGATGGTGCAACAAGATGAAGGTGTGAACTGGGATTTCAGATTCAATTCTGATCAAGGAGAACAAGATAAAGCATGTGTTGCTGAGATTCAGAAAATTGATGATTCCAGTGAGGAAAGCACTTCCGGGGAAACAAAGATAAATGCAACAGAAGCATCAAGCTCAGAGTCTGAAAGCATGACCGACTCAAACACTCAGGAATCTGATGCTGAAGTTGAAGAATCCACTACTCAGTTCGTTTTGATGGTAAAATCTTCTGCTTCATCTGAGTCAGAGTAGGTATATACTGACTGTTCATCTTCACATTCTGAGTGTTTTAATTGTGTTGACCTTAGAAGTAAGGTTCTTGCTTATCAGACACATAATAGTGATTTGATGAACGATCTCGACCTGTGCATTGAGGCAAACAAAATTTTAAAATTTAATGAAAAAGATTTTCAAGCTAAAATTGATCTTTTAAACAGACAATTGCACGAGGCCGAGATCGCAGTGCTGAATAAGCAAGATGCTATCACTTCTTATCTCAATACCATCAATGAGATAAAGAAGAAGTTAGCCATAGTCGAGTGTGACTACGAGACCTTGGGACAGAAGATAAAGAGTTATGAGAGCTCTTCATACATTATTGAGCATATGATCAGTAAGGGTACTGATCAGAAGGGAAAGGGAAAAGTGAACTATCAGAATTGTCCTCCACCAATCCTAAACACCTTTGTCAATACACCAAATGACAAAGAAGTTAAGGATTTTCAGGTCACAACTCCATTAGTCCAACTGGACTAATTACTAATGAAGGTTCCTCAAGGATAGATGAATCTTTTGTGGAGGGAATTGTTGAGGATTGGGTCTCAGATTCTGAGGATGAATCAGATGATTCATCTGATTGTACTACTGCTCAAAATCAAACCTCCGCTGTCATGAAAGGTGACCCAATCTCAAATTCAAAGATTTACAAAGAATTGTGCTTTGTAAAAGCTTCTCAGGAGTCTAAAACTAAATGTGTTAACAAGTCTAAATGTCTTGGAAACAAAGGGACAAAGGGTTTGGGTTTTAATCAAGACAAGCCTAAAACTAATGTTTTTAAATCCCAAAGGCAGTCTTTCTCTGATTTAAAACATTTTCATAAAAAGGGTGAAAATGTTTGTTTTGAGTGTGGTGTACCTGGGCACATTGTTAGATTTTGCCCACAGTTGATTATGCCAAAGGTTGCACCATTCAGAAAACTGAATCAAGTTTTCACTAAACCTGTAAAATCTGTAATTAGGCCTATTCAAACAAAACTCAAACTACTTAATCAGGCAAAATCTTTGGACAAGGGTAAAAGGAAGTTGGTGAATATGGATGCTCACAAAGTTCCTAACGACATTCAAGCAAAATCATCATCCATTTACCTGAAAAACTCTTTCAGTATAAATACTGTATGGAAAGTCAAGTCTTCTGAGACTTCAGTTCCACCTATTTCAGACAAAGATGTCCATGATGTAAATGGATCGATGAGTGGATCCGAGACTCTTTGGGTCAACCCAAGACTGTTAAGGCTTGGGTTCCCAAAATGAACTAAATGTTTCATTTTTGTGCAGGTTGCTCCAAAAGCTGCTTTTAACAGCAATTGGATTGTTGATAGTGGGGCTTCCAGGCATATGACTGGTGATATTTCTTTACTCACCAATGTGAATGCAGTTCGCGGTGGATATGTAGCTTTTGCAGGTGACAAAGGCGGGTTTATCACAGGAGAGGGAATTCTGACAAATGGGCAAGCTTCATTTGACAAAGTCAGATATGTCAAGCAGTTGGAAAACAATCTTCTGACAGTGTCACAGATTTGTGACAAGGAGTATAAAGTCTTATTTGATGATTCCAAATGCTACATTCTCAAGAAAGGTGTGACTATTCCTGAAGACTGGATTTTGATGTCGGCTCCAAGAAAGCAGGACTTATATGTACTCAACATGGCCACAGCTTCAACACCATCCTCTACAGCTTCATGTTTTATGTCGCAAGGCAACTGAAAAAGATTCAATTCTTTGGCATAAGAGGATGGGTCATTTGAGTCTACGCAAGATGAATCACTTGGTACACAACAATTTGGTTGAGGGAGTTAGTTTGAAGAATTTTAAACTGTCTGATATCTGTGTTTCATGCAAGAAAGGAAAGCAAACCAAGCAGTCTCACAAACTGAAAAAGTTTCATTCAATCAATGTTCCTCTTGAGCTTCTCCATATGGATCTGTTTGGTCCTGTAAATCGTAAGAGTATAGCTGGAGATCAATATTGTCTTGTCATCACTGATGAGTATTCCAGATATTTTTGGGTTTTCTTTTTAAAGGAGAATTCTGAAACGTTTGATTGCATTCAAGTGTTGGTCATCAAACTTGAATCACTTTATAAGCTCAAGATTCGTCAGCTTCGAACAGATAATGGAACAGAGTTTAAAAATCACAACATGGAAAATTTTTGTAATGCACGGGGTATTGTGCAACAGTTCAGTGCTCCATATGTTCCTCAAATGAACGGTGTTGCTGAACGGAAAAATAAGACATTGATTGAGGCTGCTAGGACCATGCTTGCTGATTCATCTCTTCCGGTTAAGTTCTGGAATGAAGTTGTAGCAAATGCTTGCTATACACTGAACCGGGTTCTAATTGTGAAAAGACATGGGAAGACTTGCTTTGAACTGCTCCATAACAGAAAACCAAATCTTAAGTATCTTGAACCATTTGGTGCACCGTGCATGATGCTTAAGAAACACGAGCATGGCAAGTTCAATGAGAAGGTGGAAGAAGGGTACTTTCTTGGGTACATCACTGAAAATAAAAGAGTTTACAACACATTAACTCATAATGTGGAGGAATGGTACCATGTTGATGTTAAGAAATATTCTATGCCCCCACCTGGAAAAGGCCCAGACTGGATGTTTGATTATTCTGGTCTCTTTGATTCTTTCAATATGCCTCCCATGTACTCAGATGAAGATGTTGCAGTTCAAATGTTATATGATGCACATAATGCACCTGATGAACCTATGCAACCTTCCTCTGCTTCTGTTCGAACAACACAGATAAATGATGACAGCTCAGACACAGATGACAATCCCGTTCAGCCTGATACTCCTGAACCAGTTGTTGAAGATCTTGTACCAGCTATTGAGGATTTGAATTTGAACAATCTTGATCCTCAGGTTGAGGTTCCAGCTCATCCTGTTGGAAGAATTAATCGCATTCATCCTCAAGAAAACATCATTGGAAGTCCTTTGGATGGGGCTAAGACAAGAAATAAGCTTTCTTCAGGAGGTCTTGCTGACATTCTTGATTTTGCAGATGTAAGTTTTTGTGCTCATTCTTGCTTCATCTCCCAAGTTGAGCCACATATTGTCACTGAAGCTTTAAAAGAAGAATCATAGGTTGATGCCATGCAAGAAGAACTCTTACAATTCAAAAAGTTAGGAGTCTGGCAACTTGTTGACAGACCTAAAGGTGCAAAAGTTATTGGCACTCGATGGGTTCTTCGGTGTAACAAAGATGATCACGGGATCATTGTGCGAAACAAAGCACGTCTGGTTGTTCAGGGATTCAGACATATAGAAGGTTTGGACTACAATGAAGTGTTTGCACTGGTTGCTCGACTTGAAGCAATTCGTATTTTCTTGGCATATGCATCCTTTAAGAAGTTTAAAGTTTATCAAATGGATGTCAAGAGTGCATTCCTTCATGGTGTGATTAGTGAAACAGTGTATGTCAGTCAACCTCCCGAGTTTGAGGATCCATTGCATCGAGACCAAGTCTACAAGCTAGACAAGGCTTTATATGGATTGCATCAAGCTCCGCGAGCATGGTATGAGACACTATCTACTCACCTTCTGAACAACAGGTTTAGAAGAGGTGTCATTGACTGCACACTGTTCATTCGAGAAAAGGATGGTGACTTACTCTTGGTGCAAGTCTATGTGGACGACATTATCTTCGGTTCCACAAATGATGGTCTGTGCAAGGATTTTGAGAAGGTTATGAAAGAGAAATTTGAGATGAGCTCAATGGGAGAGATGAAGTTTTTCTTAGGATTACAGGTGGATCAGTCTGAGGCAGGGATTTTCATTCATCAAACCAAATACGTTGGTGACATTCTGAGCCGGTTCAGTATGTCTGATGCAAAGCCTGCTGGTACCCCACTGGCTGTAAATCACGGGATTACACCAGATGAAAAGGGGGAGTTAATTGATGCCACTCTGTACCGAGGAATCAAATGAGGTATCTAACAAAAACAAGCTGGTATTAAGCTTGAAGAAAAACAAAATAAAAACAAGCTGGTATTAAGCTTGAAGAAAAACAAAATAAAAGCAAGCTGGTATTAAGCTTGAGAAATACATGAACAAATTAAGTTCGATTCCATATACGTGCCATATTGCTGGGACGAACCTAGCTGAAGCCGTCCATTTGGATAGAACAAGAAAAATACAAAAGGATAATAAAGTTGGAATCTTATTGAATTTATGATGACTGGTATTAAGATATGCAGAAATGAGTTATAAACTGATTTTGATCTTTAATGGTAAAATGAATTGGGTAACTCAATCAGAAAACATGAGTAATCATAAAGCTTGTTTAGAAATTATGTATTGTCTGGTTTAAGGTTGGAAAAATATATCAGTAATCGTATCATAATGTAAAAAGTGTCTGAAGTGAAACATTCAGTGACGCTGATTTGATGTGATTAGGTGTATGTGTTAGCTTCTCAATAGACTTCTCACAAAAAACACGTGTTTCTTTGTCTTTAATTTCTAGTCTGTTTCAGAAAAATTACAAAAAAAATTATATTTTCAATTTTAGTTTAGGTGATCATTTGTAGGTTCAGATGTCTCTCTCATCTGGATCCTGAACCAACCAGACGTATCTTCATAAATGGCATCTGTTACTGATCATAATGTAAAATCTTGAAATCATCTTGTGTTTTGTGAGTGAAAGTTCTCATTCGGACGAATGAAGAATCAAAATGGCTTATTCGGCCGAATGACTTCATTCGAAGAATGAGACAGAATGACTTATGGCAGAAAGAATACATTCGCTAGTCTCATTCGGCGAATGACTATGAGATTTGAATCTCATTCGCCGAATGACAATTGAAGGAAACTAGCTCATTCGCCAGTCTCATTCGACGAATGGATTAATATCGATGACTCATTCGCCATTCAAATTCGGCGAATGAGTGACCCTATATAAAAAGTAATTCGGGCGAACTACCTCATTCGCCCAAATCACTTTCGCCAGAAACTGTGTGAAGCTATTCGCCCGAATCACTCTCTCTCATCAACTCACCCATTTCTCGTCATTTCTACTGACTCAGTCACTGATAATCTTGTTTATTATCATCTCAGGTACATGTGGATCAAGTTTCATCGATTTTGAACCGTGAAATCATCAAAAACAGTACCGAATCATGGGTGTTAGGGTTTTTAGAATCGCCCTTGCAATAAACAGTCTGAACGGACTTAAAATCACAAAAGTACTATTTTAAAACTCTTAATCGGTTTTTTCTGAGCCTAGATATACGATTTTTGTGAACTGATTTGAGCATTTTGAAAAAGGGGATTTGAATTTGAACAGAATGACGAATGACGCCATTCGGCGAATGACTCATTCGGCGAATGACTCATTCGGCGAATGACTCATTCGGCTATAAGCCCATTCGGGCGAATGACTCTTATTCAGAAACTGTTTCATTCTCAACCATCTCATTTTCCTGGATTTAATTTCATTCGGTTTATCTGGTTCAAATGTTTCTTAGTTCTGATTTTATTTGTGCAACTAAATGATTCTAACAAGTTTTTATCTGATTTTCAGAATGGCTGGATACAAGTCAGTGACGAAGAACAACATTTGTGCACATCTGGATCTCACCACTCCGAACACTAAACACTACAGTGAGATTATCACATTTCTTAGGCGTTCGAGGATCTTTACGGCCATCTCTACTTTGCATGTGCCATATATTTCACATCAGCAGGATTTTTGGGCATCTGCTGATATTGACTGTGAAGCTGAGCCTACAGTCATTCGAGGCAAAGTTCGAGGACAGGACGTGGTCATTTCTGCTGAACACATCCGAAGAGGGTGACCTGATCAGCCGTATCTTCTGGATCGTTACTTAGTTCGAGGCTGCTTCATGAGGTGCAAGTATGAGGGTGACCTTGGAGCCGGAATCCTGAACAAGGCATTCATGTCTCCACAGTTTAAGTACTTAGCGCATGTACTTATACATTGCCTTGGGCCAAGGAGAGGAGGATTCGACGACATGAGAGAGACCATTCAGTGTGCCTTTGTTGCACTTGTGCTGAACCTGCCTTTCAACTTCTCAGAAATGGTCTTCTCACATATGAAGGAGAATGTGACTC
This sequence comes from Mikania micrantha, assembly GCA_009363875.1. Taxonomy (NCBI): domain Eukaryota; kingdom Viridiplantae; phylum Streptophyta; class Magnoliopsida; order Asterales; family Asteraceae; genus Mikania; species Mikania micrantha. Next base: position 31,864,848 of record CM018691.1, on the reverse strand, counting down.
TGAAAGGGGATAAGAAGTTCTTGATGTATCCTCGTTTCTTGCAGCAGTTGATTGATGCACAGTTGCCGAATCTGCCGAAGATCAATGCAGATATCCTCCGGTTGTAGCATATGAATGACATCACTCTAAACAGAGTGATGTCATACAGAGACAAGGAAAGGAAGCCGGCAACCTGATCTTTATTTGTTCATCTTTCTAGGCCAGATTACATAGCTCCTGTTGGTCGGAGATGGAGACATGATGATTCTGATTCTGATATAGAGGATATTGTTGTGCCTGATGATGGTGGTGATGATCATGGTGGTGCAGGTGGAGGTGGTGCAGGTGCAAGTGTTGGTGTGAGTTCAGCTGGTGTTGGATCTAGTGCTGTTGTTGTTGATATCATTTCTGCAGCTGATGTTGATACTCATGCTGGAGTTCGTACCTCTATAGCTGCTGATGAGAATGTTGACATTGACTCACTGTTGGAGTTGGATTTCATGACTACTACAACCTCCACAGTGACAACTCCTCTAGACATAACAGGCACCATATCTGCAGCCGATGGAGATGAGTCAGAGGACTCAAGTGATGATGATGGTGAAGCTGGTGCTAATGAAGCCGATAGTTCTGATTCAGAGGATACACCAGACTATGAATTTGAGAGTTTGTGGGTAGGAAGGAGGCTGATAAAGAGGAAGAGGAAGAGGAGTGAAGCTGAGATGGAGGAGATCACTGATCCTTTATTTGTTCCAGAGTTTGACATTTCTCCACCTCCTCATTCCTTTGCTCCTATCACTGCAGCTGTGTCTGTTGCGGCTTTTCAGTCTACATCTTCTCAGGCTGGGAGAGGAAAGAGATCTAGATTTTCATTCCAGAGGAGGTCAGAACTGACGACAGCTGCTACAACTACTGTCACATCAGTAGCATCTGTCTCAGTTTCTTCACTGACAAGGTCAAGAACTACTCATGTTCGTGCTACCACTGCCCCTCTGATCACCTCTATGACCCAGACTCCCATTTTCACTGCTGCTTCTACTGGTCCCTCTACCTCACGAGCTGACACATTCATACCTACTGTTTCAGTCGTTGATCAGCTGAGCACACTGAACAGTATGGTACTTAGATTGATGGAGAGGAGCATGGAACAAGATAAGAAGAATAAGGATCAGGAGCTGATTATTGCCCAGCTCACACAGCGGGTAGAGGAGCAGGATACGTTGCTTCTTCAAGCTGCTGATCAGAGAGCTGATCTTAGAGCTAGATCTGCTCAGCAAGAGGTGCAGCTCTTGAAGTATATTGATGAGCATCATCAGTTGGCATTAACTGTCACTGATTTCAGTGACCGGATCCTGTCCAGAGAGACTGAGAATGCTAGGCTAGCTGATCAGCTTGATAGTCTCAAGGAAAGCACTCCCAGGATAGAAGGCACTGTTGCTCACTCCAATGATTCAGATTCTGAGAAAGAAAAGGAAGAGGAAGAAGAGGAAGAAGAATCTGATGAGGAGAAAGTTGACTATGAAGGTTCTGATAAAGATGATGATCAGGACGGATCAGGAAGTTGATCAGGACGGATCAGGAAGTGGGTCTTCTAGTTCATCAAGTTCTGAAGATGATGATGATGATGATGATGATGATGATGATGAACACCCCTTCTACATCTGAGATCCGGTCCAAAAGTGCAAATGACAAGAAGAAAAAGGCTCCTCCTCCATCTCCTCCTACACAGACTGAAGAACCAACAGCTACTGAGGAAGTCGAAGCTGTGCCTGTGAGACGTCAACTGGATGAGATACTCACTATGATTCTGGACGCTCAAGGAATCATATAGCACTCAGTCAGCTATGACAAAGAGGAGGGAGATATCATACATTGCCTATCAAAGGAGCAAATAGCCGAACTGTTCAGGCTAAACCCAGATGAGGTTGTCACTGATGATACCTCTGTACCTGTGGATGATGAGCCTACTCCAGAGGCCTTTGATGATATAGACGAGGTTATCCTTGAAGACATTACTGATGAGGAATATCCCAAGTATACATCAGCTGAGGAAGAGCTACCAACATTCACTGATCAATTTGATCAAGCCACTGAAGATCTACTGATCCAATACTTAGAAAAACAAGTTGAAGTTAGCAAAGCCGAAGCTGATGATCTAAAGAAAAGAAAAGAGGAATGGAAGGCCTACTGGGAGGTCCTTAAGAAAGAAAGCACAATGAAGTTGCCAGCTACACACAAGAAAGTATACAGGACTAAAGGCTACAAAGCTGGAGGTCAAATCTTAAGCTGGGCATACTTTCATGATCTAGAGTGCTATGCTGTGAAGAGGGAACACTGAATTGATTACTTCAAACATCCTCATTATTTTAAGACGTTGCTAGGTTTTGAAGTCAATCAGTTAGCACGTCTGAGGATGTTTTACAGTGAAGATTTTGGGATGTCAGCCTGGTTTTCCCGACAACTTCAGTACGAATACCGAAAGAGATGGGTGAACTTCCAACCTCAACAGCCTGAACATTATTTTTTTGCTAGAGATTGATGGAGACACCAGAAAGCATAAAGTAATCTTGAAGTGGCTTCCTCTTAAGGTCTTGAAGAAGATTCCATTGAGGAAGATGCGTCAAGATTTTATGGAGGGCTTCCGATGGTGGTACTATGATGGACGTACTGGAGAAGCTGTGATCGTGCTATGCAAAGATAAGAAGTGGGAGACTGTACGGATTTTTGAGCCAATGTGGTTGACTAACTTGTCCAACAAAGATGACCTAGCACTGTATCGTCATCAGATTTTCTTCGATGTACAGGACATGGTACAGGCACTACAATTCATGAGGGTGATCCGTCTCTGCAGTATATTCAAGATTCATGCTGGAGCTGACTGGAAAGCCATTTCTGAAAAGTACTTCAAGAAAGACACTTCCAAGAGCTGAACTAGGTCCAAGGGGGAGTTTGTTGATGCAATTAATGTCCCTAGTTCAATTTTGTATGAATCATCATGTAAAGATTAAAGTTATATTAATGGAAGTTGTCTTTATATATTGTTATTGTTATTAATGTTTAAGTTTGATTATATAAGTGTTTGATTTGGTTTATTAATATTTGAGTATGAGTATTACTCATTCGGGCGAATGACTCTAACGAATGAAGTCATTCGTCGAATGAGAATTGAGAATGACTATATTCAGCGAATGAGCCATTCGCCGAATGACTCATTCGACTGACTTGTCCATTCGACATAGTCATTCGCCGAATGAGCTGCTTCGGCCACTCATTCGGTCGAATGACTACAGTCTATAAATACAAGTTCAAATCATTTCAAACCTAACTTCTGAGAGCCCTCATTCTTCCCTATGCACTCCAGTGTCAAACCCTTGAAGTTTTGAGTGATTCTTGCTGTCCAACTTCGATTCTCAACTCGTGGTGATCGATTCTCACTTGAACGTTGATTCTATACTCTCGATTCACCACGGTTGCTGTGATTTCATTTGGAAAACCCTGGAATAGGATTCCGCACTATTCCAGAGGCTGTCGAGTAGATTTCCGTTGATATTGGATTGTATCCGAGATCAAACTTGGTCATATACCCTCTTTTAATTTTTAAAAGTTTCCATATTTAGCAAGTTTATATAAAACCATGTATTGACCAAATCAAATACCCAAATGTGTTTCTAAACACTTCAATATGTAGTGGACAACATCTAGACATGTTTAACATGTCTAGATCATCACAAATCTACAACATGCATCTAAAAAGTTTCCTAATATAGTAAGTCGCATAATATCCTCATCAAATCAACAAAACCCAATCCTAGATGATTTCTATCATCAATCTACTTCAAAATATATCAATAAACATTCTAGACCCATTAAAATTTTGTGCATGTGAGCGGATCGGAGTTGCATGTGAGCGGATCTTCATGCATGTGGGGTTTTACCCATTGCATGTTCGATCTAACTATTAATAGGCAAGTAAAACTACCTTAGATGCTCTAGATCACTAAAATGAAGTTGAATCAAGGATTTGGCAGCTCCAAAAGTGGCTGGGAATGATTTCTTAGAAGGTCCAAGTGACGGTGATGAAGACAACAAGCTTTCCAAGCTTCCTTCTTGCTCCAATGGCTTCCTAGGAGCTTCAAAGCTTCATCAATGGAGTCTTCTGGTGAAAAGATGAAGAAATGGAGTTGTGTGCTCGAGATTGGGGTGCTATGGCCGAGAGAATAGGATTAGAATGATTAAAAGTGAGATAGGTTGAGTGTAAATCTAGTTTTGGCATCTGGGTCTGTCAGGCGTATCGCCTGGCGAAGGATGTTGGTCTCGGGCGTATCGCGCGGGTGGCATTCATTTGGCCGCCCCTTTTCCTTCTCGCGCGCAACGCCTATGTTGGGGTTTTGGGCTTGGACGTAGCGCCTGGGCCTCCAGGCAAGCCCAAAAAGCCCTTTTTCGTCGTTTCGACTCGTTTTTCGATGATTTCACGCTTATAACTCATCGTTTAACATTGATTGACCTCGATTACTAATGTTCGGTCATCTGTGACTCAATTGTCATTCAATCGTTTGTTCACCAACGTTCGTGAGACTCGTGTGTGTTTCGATAATTCCTCGAATTATCGGTGATCGTTTGTGTTTGTGTCTTACGAAGTGTTTGCACGCTTGATTAATCATAATCAACGTGAAATACACAATTCAATAATTCCCTGAATTATTGTTTTGGGTTAGTATTGTGTTTGCCACACTTGGTTTCCAAAACCAATGTGCAATGTACGATTCGATAGTTCCTTGAACTATCGTTTCGTAGTTGTTTGTGTTCAGCTCATCTAATTAAACATAATTAAATGAAATGCAACAAGTATGAATGTGAAATGTAAAGAATGTAAGAGTCGCAATTTACCTGAAATTGCCGGGTGTCACATCATCCCCTTGTTGAAAGAAATTTCGTCCCGAAATTTGGTTGTTGTTGGTAGTGTTTGAGAAGCAAAAGTGTTTGAGAAACAAAAATTTTCTGGTTGTCACAATCGGCCACTACATTTGCCTTTCCCGGGTGGTACAAAATCTCACAGTCCTTATTTTTAAGTAGCTCAAGCCATCTTCTTTGTCTCATATTCAAGTCTTTCTGTTCAAAGAAGTATTTTAGGCTTTTATGATCTGTGTAAATTGTACATTTGACTCCATATAGATAATGCGTCCAAATTTTTAAAGCAAATACCACAACAGCCAATTCCAAATCATGTGTTGGATAATTAGCTTCATGGGTCTTCAATTGTCTTGAGGCGTATGCTATTACCTTTCCCTTTTGCATAAGCACACAACCCAAACCCAGATAAGACTCATCCGAGTATACAACCATGTCTTCATTACCATCCGGTAATGCTAAGATAGGAGCTTCATTTAATCTCTTTTTCAATTCTTCAAAACCTTGGACCTGAGTTGGACCCCAAACATATTTTACTTCTTTTCTAGTCAATTTTGTCAACGGTGTAGCAATCCTAGAGAAATCCTGGATGAATCTTCTGTAATAACCTGCTAATTCGAGAAAGCTACGAACTTCCGTTGGTGTTTTCGTAGGATTCCATTTCATTACTGCTTCTACTTTAGCTGGGTCCACCATTATGCCTTCTAGACTAATAACATGACCTAGGAACTGCACTTCTCGTAACCAAAAGACACATTTGGAGAACTTGGCATAAAGGTTTTCTCTTCTTAACATTTCAAGTACTTCGCGGATATGACACACATGATCACCTTAGCTCTTTGAGTATATTAAGATGTCGTCAATAAACACAACCACTGATCGGTCTAGCATTGGTCTGCACACCCGATTCATCAAATCCATAAACGCTACAGGAGCATTAGTTAACCCAAACGACATCACAAGGAACTCATAATGTCCATAACGTGTGCGAAATGCTATCTTCGGAATGTCTTGTTCTCTTACCTTTAGTTGATGATACCCTGATCTAAGGTCGATTTTAGAAAACCAACTTGCCCCTTGCAATTGGTCAAATAAGTCATCAATTCTTGGTAACGGATACTTGTTCTTTATTGTGAGCTTATTCAATTCTCTGTAATCAATGCACATTCTCATGCTTCCGTCCTTTTTCTTTACAAACAACACTGGTGCACCCCAAGGTGACACACTCGGTCGTATAAAACCTTTGTCTACAAGGTCTTGTAGTTGGGTCATTAATTCTTTCATCTCTGTTGGAGCCAGATGGTACGGTGCCTTGGCGACAGGTTGAGCTCCTGGCACAACATCAATTTGGAATACGATTTCCCGATCAGGTGGAATTCCTGGCAAATCCTCAGGAAATACATCAGGAAAGTTACACACCACTGGTACGTCTTCCAATTCTTTTAACTTAGTTTCTTTATCGATAACATAGGCCAGATAGGCCCCACACCCTCGCCTCATAAATTCACTCGCCTTAATCATTGAAATGACTTTAGGCACGTTAAACACTTTATCCACGTAGACCGTTACTGAACTCCCATTAAGAGCCGTTAAGAAAATCATATTTCGTCGACAGACAATGTTAGCCTCATATTTGGCCAACCAATCCATGCCCAAGACTATATCAAAACCTCCTAACGTAATCACAAACAACTTAACAGAAAATCTATGACCTTCTATATCAATGTAACAATCATCATCAATGACCTCCGTTACTCTAGTCAATTTACCAAGAGCACTTTCTATGTTAAAGGCATGTTCTATCTTTTTAACTTTAGCACGTAGTTTATCACAAAAAGTAATAGCCACAAAGCTCATACTTGCACCAGAATCAAATAGCACTGAAGCAGGGATATCATTAATCAAGAATGTACCTGTCACCACATCAGGGTCTTTGTCTGCCTGATCTTTTGTCATAGTAAAGGCATGAGCTTTTGCCTTTTGCTTCTCACCTCCCTTGCTACTTTCTGGTTTGTTGACTTCAGTAGGTATTGTCTTTGGTTTAAAACAATTCTTGCTCACGTGACCGAGTCCACCACAATTGTAACATTTTGGCATGCTTGGACAATTATACGAGAAATGTCCAGTTTTTCCACAACGATATCACAAAGTAGTCCCCAGGCGACATTCTCCCCCATGTTTCCTTCCGCACTTAGTGCAGGTTTCAAATTCTTCTACCTTATGCTTTTTCATAGGGAGTCCCGGTTTATCATTTCTGTTTCTTTTGAATCCAGGTGACCACTTTTGTTTCGGTTCCTCCTTTATTGGTTCAGCTTCAAACACATCATCCTAGACAATACCGCTAATCTCTACGGCTGATTCAAAAGTTCTGGGAGCATGCGCCTTCACATGTGTGTGGACTCTAGGTGGTAGTCCTTCCACATATAACTTCATCCTGCGTTCCTCCGTGTTTACCAAATGAGGAACCAATCTTGACATTTCATTAAATTTTGAAGTGTATTGCCGATGATTCATGCGCCCAGCTTTCAATGTCAGAAATTCTCGCTCGATTTTATCAATTTCATTCTTTGGACAGAAGTGTTTCATAACCAATTCTTTTAAGTCCTCCCATTTCAAGCCTTCCACATCAGCGGTGGTCTTTGACTGCTTGACGGTGTTCCACCAATGTAGAGCTTCTTCAGTAAATGAATGAGCTGCAAATTTCACAGCTTGATCAACCCGGCATTCACTTATATCGATAACTGCCTCCATAGCCGAAATCCTATGGCAGGTAGCCACCGCATCTTTCTTACCATCAAATGGTGGGGGATTGCATCCTTTAAAAGCTTTGTAATCACATCCTTTGGGTCTTTTTGTACCTGAACCCTTACCTTTAGCATTAATGATCAATACATCGTCTTCATCTTGCTCTGTGTTAGAGCTGTTGACTTTCTCTCCTTCCTCATTAGCTCCTTCTTTAGTAGTTTCCTTTTCAACTTTGGTTCTATCTGGAGGAAGTATATCTTTTAAAATTTTACGAACTTCAACAGATATTGCCTTTACCACCACCGGTTCAAGCCTAAGTTTCTCCTCATCATTTTCTTCTTCAATGTTGACTTCAGTTTCCTCATTATTCACTGGTACTTCCTCAGTTTGCTTCTTATTTTTAGGTGGTCGGCCTCGACCTCTACCACGTCCACCTCCTCTCTTTTCGCCTACCATTTTAGTTTTCTATACATATTGCAAACAACCACGTGTCAATCAAGGTAATAATTTAGGACGTAATAAACATTGTAAATTGTTAATGACGTTGATCAAGTGTAATTAACTATTTACGTCACTTATAAGTTCTAAACATTCCCAATCATGAAAACATTATCATTCGCAACATCATACTACTTTAATCTATATCTTAAACATAGCAAAGCTCTAAGGTCATATGCTCGTGGCATTGGCCTACCCTTGACTCGCATTCTTATCATTCTATCCCAATTTAAGTTTAAGTCCAGGCATTAGGAATGATCGGATCTCTCAAACTATGGCTCTGATACCAACTTGAGAGGCCCCAAGTCCCGGGAGTCCCCTCGGTTGGCAAAAGATCAAACCCAGAGTACTTAATCCATAATTACATTACTATAGCAGCGGAATTTAAGGTGATAACATAAAATAATGTACACATACTAAACAAACGTTAGCACATAACCCACACTTGTAACAGTTCTATAACATAGCTAGTCTATGCCAGGGTAGTCCTCAACGTATGCCACGAGCCATCCTGTTATCCTTGCTCAAACTATTCAACCAGATATGCGTGTAAAACAAGTCAGCTTTATGTTTGTAACACCCCGACCGATGGGGGAAACGTCGAGATGCCACGAAGGATGTATAGATTGTTCATAAGCTTGTGGGCATCTAATTTAATTCATCACATATCAATCAATCAAACAAATTAATTACACAAAACTCATGTTCATCATGAATTAGTTACATCCATTACATAAAAGATTTAGCTATCTAACTAAATTCTAGTCTTCGAAATTTCAGTTATTTAGCTAAGTCCAAGAACCTAAGTGATGATGTCCACAAAAGGTGTAGAGCTATCATGCCCTACCTACTTCTCCTCGTTCCCTGAAACATGTAGAAAATCAAGTGTCAACTACGAAGTAGTTGGTGAGTAATCATAAGTTTTTATATTTAAAAATGTTTTACAAATGAGTGTAAAAGGTTATAGTTTTATGAGAAATTCCACATGAGTACCTGCGAGATAATCCAACACACAATAACAAACACTCAATCACATATTTCAGATAATCATAGATAATCAATGACATAAACATTCAACCAATCTCAATCTTCAATGTTCTCAAATAGTATAAGTGACAATACATGGAATCAATGTGATTAAATGAAGTTAAAGACATGATTCATGGAGTGGTGGCAAACCACGTGACAATACATGCAATCGTTGCGGATGACCGAAGTCAACAGTAACGACTCATGGAGTTGTGATAATCCAAGTGGCAATACGTGTAATCATTGCTGATGACCGAAGTCAACAACAATGTCACACGGAGATATGATAATCAGCGATAATCCACAAACAATGAAAATCCCATTATATGAATATCATATTGATAAACAGGTATCACCCATGTGTTATCAAAATAATATTTAAAATTGGTATACATGTTCCACCTCTGAGTTTAAAACAAAATAGTTTAAAAGGAGGTTATGAGAACTCACCTGAGTCCTTACAATCAGTGTTCTTGTAGTATGCGCGCTCGCGTAGGAGAAATCAAAACAACTCAACAATCTGTAATTATCGTATGTTCGTGTTCATAAGTATATGCGTTTTATTTCAATTGAATAACCATAAGTGTTTACTTTTAAATTCATTAAGTGTTTCACTAACTTAGTTTATTAAATCTAAGTTAAGATGATTTACTCAATACATTTTATAAGTGTTCATCATTAATATATAATTTAGACTTACTAGTACCAATTATTTAATGATGATAAACTAGTTGTGATGTTGTAGGTGTATTTCCATGGATATGTATACTCTAAGGTGATAACCCTAATCATATACAAACCTAAACATACATGCAATGTTTAATTTTATTAACCACCATAATATAAGTTATAAAAATTCACTTAAATTTTAAGATAATGGTACTTAGGTCATTTACATAGAATGTTAAAACCATGTAAAATATCATAATTCGAACTTATGTAATTTAGAAAAGGTGGTGACTTGAATTAATCATGCATGCATGGATATTCATATATGTGTGTTAGTTTCCCCCATTTATTCATATTTTTAGCTCAAGTAACTTAGGTTCGTTCCCTAGGGTTCTTAGTCCCTAGGTTAGGCTAACACATAGCCCATTCTCCCCCTAGGTTCGCTGCCTACAATTAGGTTAAGCAGCCCCTAGGTTCGGCTATCATCCAAGGTTTGTGAGGTCCTGGGTTCGTGGCTAGCTGGTGGATCAACTGGAAACAGGTCCGGCTAAGCTAAGGTTCAGCCAGGCTAAGGTTCGGCCAGGCTAAGGTTCGGCCAGGCTAAGGTTCGGCCAGGCTAAGGTTTGTGACCAGATGGTTCGGCCAATGATGAAGGTTCGGCTGTCCCCAGGTTCGGCTGATCTCCTTTTCACGAACCAGCACTGTTCATCATCATCATCCTTGCATCCAAACCTGTTGCAGGTCCAAACCCACCGATCCTACTCCTTTCTATCGACTCATTTTAAGGTTTTAAAGTGATAAAATGTATTTACAATCTCAATATCATAACCGATTGTTTAAAGAAGAAAACCAAAAAGTCAAAGCCTAGATCTACCTTCAAGTAACGTTCCAATGCTAGATTTCTTTGTGGGTTCTTGTTCTCCTCAATCACACGGTCGTTTGGACACCAAGATCTCGTGAAACCGTTGAGAAACGAGTGAGAAAATCTATAGAGAAGTTAGAGAGAGAGTGGGGTGACGAACCTTGCTTCTAGAGAGAGTGGGGAGGTGGAAAATGAAGAAAAAGCAAGTGTTCATCCCTTTTATACCCCGGACCAATCCCGTGTGCTCGGTTTCGTTTATTTCGCGTTAACGATTATTAAATGTTCGGTTTTCCCGTAAAATATAATTTAAATCACGAATCGTTTAATAACATAAATTATATTTTTATTTTCAATTACGAACGTTAAAGAAAATGATTTCGTTTTATAAAATAATTTTATTCAATTTCGTTTAAGGTTGTGATTTCAAATAAACATTTGTAAATTCCTTTTCTTAATTTAATATCGTTAGATATTATTTCGTTATCTCGTCGAAATGCGTTACTCACGTACGTATCCGTAAAGATCGTCACCTTTGTGAATCCAACGCTCGTACCGTATTTCGATTCGATTTACGATTTATGGAATATCATTACAGAATATTATTCTTAATAATTGTATTCGTGTGAATCGTCACCCACGCGAATACATTATTAATATAATATTTCTGAATTAATATTCGCGTTTAAGTTCTGTTCGTAACCTCACCATCGCGTAAATAAAGTTCCAATAAAGCTTTCTTTATTTTATTAACTTTAATATTAAAATCCCAATCCAAAACCCACTAAACCATATCAGTGACACATCGTGATAGACCGAAATATGCATATGTATAGGTCATATGTAGGGGTCAATCGCAACTGCCCCAGCCACCGTCCCACCGCTATTTCGATAAACCATGACCATGTGTCCTTGACAATGTTTAGCAACCAAACAATAACTAAATCTTAATTCCTTTCCATTCCAGACCACAATCCATAATATGTGAGTTCAACTGCGATAAACTCTCTGGTTCTGTTTAGTTGGGTTACAACTAAACTTCCCATGGTTTACGCGTATAATAATATGTTCTCAATATGTATACCAATATTAATAATGACAGTCAATAATCCATAATCATTAAAAATTAACACATCAGGTCGTAACAGTACAGTCGTACATGTACGGACAACTGAACTACAGTGATGTTATAGTCTCCCCTAGTTAAGGGAATTTCGTCCTGAATTTCATCTTGGAGTGACCGTAGTGAATAAATGTGGATACTTAAGCTTCATCTGATCTTCCCGCTCCCAGGTGAATTCTGGACCACGCTTCGATTCCCAACGTACTTTGACAATTGGAATTCTACTGATTTTGAGCTTTTTAACCTCACGATCCATTATCTCTACTGGTTTTTCAACAATGTGCATGGTATCATCGACGCGAATGTCATCGAGTGGTACCTGAAGATCCTGATCAGCTAAGCACTTTCTTAAATTGGACATGTGAAACGTCGGGTGCATGTTGCTAAGTTCAGGAGGAAGTTCCAACTTGTAGGCAACCTTCCCGATCCGTTCAAGGATCTTAAAAGGGCCAACATATCGTGGAGCAAGTTTACCCTTCTTCCTGAATCGTACTACTCCCTTCCAGGGCTATACTTTGAGTAATACCGTATCAAAAACTTCAAACTCTAAAGGTTCCTTCGCATATCCGCGTAACTCTTCTGTCGACTGCGAGCAGCTAACATATTGTCACGAATCTTGTGAATCTTGTCGGTCGTTTCTTCAATGATCTCAGGACCAGTGATCTGTGATTCGCCTACCCATCCGCCAGGAGAGTTGAAAAAAAGAAAAAGAAAAAATGAACAGACCGGTAGACTTGAACCTTGTTTCTATTCATTTATTTTCAAGCCGACCCATTCCTTTGGTAGAATTATTACGCGGAAGTGCTAGTGCCTCGGTCCAACAAATAGGTGACCGGCATTTTCTACCATAAAGAGCTTTGAATGGCTCCATACCAATGCTCGCGTGATAACTGTTGTTATACGAGAACTCAACTAATGGTAAATGGCTATCCCAATTGCCACCGAAATCGATGACACAAGTTCTCAACATGTCTTCAAGTGTCTGAATCGTTCGCTCCGTCTGCCCATCTGTTTGAGGATGATAGGCGGTATAAGATCCAATCTTGTTCCAAAAGCTTCATGCAGTGATTCCCAAAATCGTGCCGTGAAACGAGCATCACGATCCGATATTATGCTTAAGGGAATTCCATGTCGGCTAACAATCTCATCAACATAGATACGAGCTAACTTCCGCACAGGGTATGTATCTCGTATCGGTAAGAAATGGGCCGACTTGGTTAATCTATCAATTATCACCCAAATACTATCCTTACCGTTTGCGGTTCGTGGGAGTTTAGTAATGAAATCCATAGAGATATTCTCCCACTTCCACATTGGTATTTCTGGTTGTATTAACAATCCCGAAGGTCGCTGGTGACTTTAGCACAGTTAAGGCACTTGGATACATATTCAGCAATGTCCTTCTTCATTCCAGGCCAGCAGTACAGGGCTCTAAGGTCTTGATACATCTTTTTGGCACCCGGATGGATTGAGTAACGAGACTTGTGAGCTTCATCCATAATCATCATTCTAAGATCATCCCTATTCGGTATCCACAACCGATTCAAGTAATACATCAAACCATCATCCTTAGTTTCCAATAATATCTCAGCCCCGCAAGACATCTCATTTTTCAAATTATCTTGAGCCAATGAGTGTTGTTGGGCTGTGAGAACATCATTATGGATATTAGTGTGCACTTGGACACTATGGATCTAAACTTGACTCTTGCGACTAAGCGCATCTGCTACTACATTCGCGTTACCAGGATGGTAGCGAATTTCACAGTCATAATCGTTCAACAGTTCAACCCATCTCCGTTGTCTTATGTTAAGTTCCTTCTGATTGAGAATATGTTGCAAACTCTTGTGATCTGTAAAGAATGTACACTTAGTGCCATAAAGATAATGTCTCCATATCTTTAAAGAAAACACGACTGCACTAAGTTCCAAGTCGTGTGTAGTGTAGTTCCTCTTATGAATTTTCAGCTGTCTCGATGCATACGCCACAAACTTTTGCATGCGAACACAACCGAGACCCAGGTTGGATGCATCGTAGTAAACTACAAAATCATCATTTCCATCAGGCAATGTCAAGACAGGAGCATCACATAGTTTCTGCTTCAAAGTCTGAAATGCCTCTTCTTGCTTTGGTCCCTACTCATAAGGTTTATCCTTTTGAGTTAAAGAAGTAAGAGGGACAACAATCCTGGAGAAATTCGAGATGAACCGCCGATAGTAACCGGCAAGTCCAAGAAATGATCGAATCTCCGTTGGTGTCTTCGGTGTACCCCAATTCTTCACCGCATCTATCTTTGCAGGATCCACGTGAACACCCTTTTCATTGACTATGTGTCCCAAGAATTGAACTTCCTTAAGCCAAAATTCACATTTAGAGAATTTGGCATACAGTCGCTCCTCCCTTAGGATCTCCAAAACCAACTTAAGGTGTTGCTCGTGTTCTTCTTTGCTCTTAGAGTATATCAGAATATCATCAATGAATACAATCACAAATTTATCCAAGTATGGCCTGCAAACACGGTTAATGAGATCCATGAAAACCGCCGGTGCATGGGTAAGGCCGAAAGGCATTACCAAAAATTCGTAATGACCATATCTTGTTCTGAAAGCCGTCTTGGGAATATCATCATCATGTACGCGAAGCTGATGATACCCAGACCTAAGATCGATCTTCGAAAACCATGCCGAGCCTTGAAGTTGATCAAAAAGATCATCGATGAGCGGCAGTGGATATCGATTCTTAATAGTTAGCTTGTTCAACTCGTGGTAGTCGATGCACATTCGGAATGACCCGTCCTTCTTCTTGACAAACAGGACCGGTGCATCCCATGGTGAATGGCTCGGGCGGATGAATCCCTTATCAGATAATTCTTGCAGTTGGCTCGCCAATTCTTGCAACTCTGAAGGCGCAAGTCTGTAGGGAGCTTTGGCGACTGGGTTCGCACCAGGTACTAAATCAATCCGAAACTCTACTTGACGTTCTGGTGGAAGACCCGGCAAGTCGTCTGGAAATACATATCATCATAACATTAATCATAACGTGCAGAAACTTTAGCCTGAACTGCTGACCCAAAGTCAGCATGCTTGTGCAGCACAAGACTCTATGACTATCAACCCGAAGTTGACAACTCATGCGTGCATAAGATTTCCTCAACTAGTGACACAAAGTCGACAGGCTTGTGTTTCCACAAGACTCTTTAACTATCAATCGAAGTTGACAGCTCATACCGGTACAATACTTCTTTACATACATCATTCATACATAACATGGTTTAAATCATTTAAACCATCATAAACATAAACACTTTACTGCACCGCAGTGCACAAATTCTGCCCAACCGCAGCCGGAACTTCAAAACCACATTTCCTACTCGACCTCGGTCGAGGCTTTTAAAATCATTTCTTTCTCAACCGCAGTCGAGACTTAAAACATTTTTTACCTGAAAACATTCTTTACTTTAACATATTCTTTTATCTGACCGTAGTCAGGTAAAACAACCATTTTCATAAAATAACTTTATAACATGCATAACAGCCCAAAATGATAAAACATTTAAAATAGGGCAACAAGGAACTCACCTAAGCTTAGTAAAACACAATTTGCTAGCCTTTCTTCTTTCCTTACTTTTTCAATTCAGAATGATATCCTATTAATATGGATATATTATCATGATTATAACCTTATCATGAAAATTTACGATGATCGCTCGAAACTTCGGCATGTCATAACTTTCATTTGGAGCTTTATTTCAAAATTTCGCTTACACTCATTTTGACCATTTTTATCTCTACAATCTTGTTATGCTTAAATATTACTTATTTGCTCGGCATAGATAAGCGTATTCTCTTATTTAATTAATTTGTCTTAGGGCGTTGCTAAAATTACCGTATAATAACATTTGTTTATGGCAACCGGAAGATCATACATATTATATCCTCATAAAACTCAAGAAAACTTGATCATTATCTAGATTAAATTGGGCTCCAATCGAATCCAGTTTATGTTCATCATCAAAACTCTATCTAAACATGGTGTTGGTCTCTTTAATCAATCAAGACTAAACTAACACGAGATGAGAATCATGAACACATACCTTAACGATGTGTGTAGTTAGTATTAATCAGCCCGATCGATTCTTCTTGATTCTTCTTCTTTGCTCGTATGATACAGAAGTTGATTGTGATTTCTTGAAGTGTCTGCTTTCTTACCGTCGATGGATCAATATCAATATGTTTTAAGTCGGTTTCAAATGAAATATCTGCCTGTTTACGTCACCAAGTTTTAGACTTCAAGAATGAATTAATTCAAATATTACAGTTTGGCCCCTCGTCTT
Source organism: Mikania micrantha (assembly GCA_009363875.1). NCBI lineage: Eukaryota > Viridiplantae > Streptophyta > Magnoliopsida > Asterales > Asteraceae > Mikania > Mikania micrantha. The sequence goes on along the minus strand of CM018691.1, from coordinate 31,848,705 downwards.
TAAACTTCTATTTTTAAAACCCCCTTCTACTTTGCTCACATATTTTTAATATTCACAAGCCTATATCTTGTTCATACTTTATCGTATAACGGTCCCGCTTATATTAATGTGAACGTAATCACTTCGGGAACGTCAATAAAAATTACGAACTCAAACGGTCACAGAAATTTTTCCACGTTATTAATAGGCTTTATAACGTGTCCATACCTTATCAGATATTTTTATCGTTTATATCATGTTGATCGTAATTACTTTACGAACATTTACATAAATTTTGGACATAAACGGTTACCGAAATTTCGCACGTTTATTATTAGGTTGCTAAATTTTCGATTGTTACAAATCTTCCCTCCTTACAATAGGTTTCGTCCTCGAAACCTGTTACGTTTCAAACAAATGTGGTTAGAGCCGTTTCATCTCGTTTTCAGTCTCCCACGTAGCCTCAGATCCTTTTCGGTGATTCCATTGAACCTTAACTTGTCTAATCGTCTTGTTACGTAATTGTTTTTCTTTCCTGTCAATAATGGCAACCGGTTCCTCTATGTAGTTTAGCGTTTCATCAACTTCAATCTCATTTAACGACACATATGCTACATCATCTGCTAGACATTTTCTCAGATGTGAAACGTGAAATGTCGGATGAATTCCACTCAATTCATCTGGCAATGCCAATCGGTAGGCTACTTTACCGACCCGTGCCATTATTCGAAAAGGTCCAATAAATCTCGGACTCAGCTTTCCTCTTTTCCTGAATCGAATAAGTCCCTTCCATGGTGAAAATTTCAATAGTACTTGATCACCTAGCTCAAATTCTATTGGTCTTCGTCTTTTATCGGCATAGGACTTCTGTCGATCTTGTGCAGCTTTCATTCGTGCTTTAACTAGTTGAAGCTTTTTAGTCAAATCAATTACTGCTGCTTTGCTTCCTACTTATTTATGTCCTACTCCTCCCCAACACACAGGTGTTCTACAACGTTGTCCGTACAACGCCTCATATGGTGGCATTCCAATACTAGCATGGTAGCTGTTGTTGTACGAGAATTCCACTAGTGGTAAGTGATCATCCCAACTACCACCAAAATCAATAATACATGCTCTGAGCATATCCTCTAAGGTTTGGATAGTCCTTTCAGACTGTCCGTCTGTTTGAGGATGATATGCAGTGCTGATATTGATTCTTGTACCCATCGATTCATGAAACTGTTTCCAGAATCTTGAAACAAATCGTGTGTCACGATCGGACACTATAGAAACTGGAACTCCATGTCTTGTAATTATTTGTTTCACAAATAATTCGGACAGTTTCTTTGATGTATAAGTCTCACGTATAGGCAAGAAATGAGCACTTTTCGTTAATCGGCCTACAATCACCCAAAAAGTATCATGACGTTTCGCCGTGAGAGGCAACTTGGTAATAAAATCCATGGTGATATGTTCCCACTTCCATTCTGGGACTTCTAGAGGTTGCACATAACCATAGGGTTTCTGATGTTCAGCTTTTACTTGCGCACATGTCAAACATTTGTTTACGTACTGCATTACATTAAACTTCATACCTGGCCACCAATAATCCTTTCGAAGGTCTTGATACATTTTTGTTGCACCAGGATGAATAGAGTAACGTGACTTATGTGCTTCGTCTATAATCCTTGACCAGATGTCCCCGTTTCATGGAACCCACATTCGACCAAATCGGATCTTAACACCAAATTCATTTTCTTCTATATTCTTAACTTGACCAAAAATTCTTTCGAATCCAACATTGTCTTCCTTTAGTCCTTCCTTCTGTGCATCCTTGAGCTCATTCAGGAAATCTGGTGTTATCACCAAACTGTAAGACTTAATCCCTATAGCAGGGTGTTCTGTCTTCGTTCTGTGCATCGTTCATTCAGAGCTTTATTTCAAAATTTCGCTTACACTCATTTTGACCATTTTTATCTCTAAAATCTTGTTATGCTTAAAGATTACTTATTTGCTCGGCTTAGATATGCGTATTCTCTTACTTAATTAATTTGTCTTAGGGTGTTGCTAAAGTTACCGTATAATAACATTTGTTTAAGGCAACCGGAAGATCATACATATTATATCCTCATAAAACTCAAGAAAACTTGATCATTATCTAGATTAAATTGGGCTCCAATCGAATCCAGTTTATGTTCATCATCAAAACTCTATCTAAACATGGTGTTGGTCTCTTTAATCAATCAAGACTATACTAACTCGAGATGAGAATCATGAACACATACCTTAACGATGTGTGTAGTTAGTATTAATCAGCCCGATCGATTCTTCTTGATTGTTCTTCTTTGCTCGTATGATACAAAAGTCGATTGTGAATTCTTGAAGTGTCTGCTTTCTTACCGTCGATGGATCAATATCAATATGTTTTAAGTCGGTTTCAAATGAAATATCTGCCTGTTTACGTCACCAAGTTTTAGACTTCAAGAATGAATTAATTCAAATGTTACAGTTTGGCCCCTCGTCTTTAAACTTCTATTTTTAAAACCCCCTTCTACTTTGCTCACATATTTTTAATATTCACGAGCCTATATCTTGTTCATACTTTATCGTATAACTGTCCCGCTTATATTAATGTGATCCTAATCACTTCGGGAACGTCAATAAAAATTACGAAGTCGAACGATCACAGAAATTTTTGCACGTTATTAATAGGCTTTATAACGTGTCCATACCTTATCAGATATTTTTATCGTTTATATCATTTTGATCGTAATTAGTTTACGAACATTTACATAAATTTTGGACATAAACGGTTACCGAAATTTCGCACGTTTATTATTAGGTTGCTAAATTTTCGGTTGTTACAATTATATATTTTTTTAAAATTATTTTAACCTTTGTTTTATTGTTTGATTATTTGTAGATTGTGAAGATTCATTTTAGTATTGCTTTCGTCTACGGTTTACACATTTGAATCTACGTTTTAAGGTTTTAAGGTATGAATCTTCTATCTCATATTTATTTCATATAAAATTTATATAATTTACATATATATTTCTTATTTGTTCATCCACCAAGCTTGCAATATATCACTTTTTAAATTTTATATATATTATAAAAACTATTTCTAAATTTTTATGTATATACTCCTTTAAAATAACCTTCAGAATATATATACCCGTCTAATATTTATATAATAAAGATAAAATTCAGATAGTCCCCAAATTGGTATTGCTTTTTGAATATCATTTATTTTATGTATACATGTTAATGTGTTAACATTTAAATTTGGTCGGTATTTTCCTTGCACCTTCGAGTTTGTGGATTATCCACATACTTGGAGAGTTATAGGGAAATGCTGCCTAATTTTTATTAAATGTTAACTTATTAAAACATCTACATGTGAGATAAAATATTCAAAAAGTAGGTTAGGATCGACCAAATTCCAATAGTGGTTTACGTTATATAAGTGCATTTATGTCATATATTTTATTTTTCTTAATTTTCATATGGATTAACATCCGACCCCGTCAACCACCAATATTGTCCGCTTTGCCCACTCGGAGCTCACGGTTTTGCCTTCGGTTGCCCGGGTGAAAACTTCCCACGGAGGTCACCCATCCCTGGATTGCTGCAGCTCGAGCATGCTAAACTGTGGAGTTTTCATTTGCTCCACAGCCAGCTAAGCCGAAAATGCATTGGTGATGTAAGAGGCGATTTGTTACTTATGAGCTAGGAAGCTCTCCTGTTCACGGCCGATGTGGGATTTTCCTAGGATGTTACATACACCCCCTTAAGGACTCATCGTCCTCGATGAGGTTTGCCCCACCATCCGGTGAAGAACACGAGTGTCTCTGAAACCATTCTACGCCGTCAACCACCAATATTGTCCGCTTTGCCCACTCGGAGCTCACGGTTTTGCCTTCGGTTGCCCGGGTGAAAACTTCCCAGGGAGGTCACCCATCCCTGGATTGCTACAGCTCGAGCACGCTTAACTGTGGAGTTTTCATTTGCTCCACAGCCAGCTAAGCCGAAAACACGTTGGTGATGTAAAAGGCGATTTGTTACTTATGAGTCAGGAATCTCTCCTGTTCACGACCGATGTGAGATTTGCCTATGTAGGATCAGATGTTCTCAATTGATAAATCAGTAAAGTATAGCAGCGGAATTCAACACAGAATTAGCATAAGTAAAGTAAGAACAAGTTTAATCAAACAGTAACGCAAGTTTGTTATAGAGAGAGAAAGTTTTCTGTAAAAGGAATATCTCATTCAATTGATTAACTTCGTTGCATTACAATCATGTCAACTGCCTATATATAGAAGGTAGTGACGTCTGATGATGTCACATGATGTTGACATCTAACAGACAAAACAAAACAACTGAAATTAACTAAACGACTGAGAATGTCTTCAACATCTGAAGACAAACTCTACAACTACTGAAGAACAAAACTACTGAAGTACAAATACTGAAACTACTGAAATACAAAATACTAAAACCTCTGATGAGTAAACTACACACCAGACTTTTACAAACAATAAGAAAACTACTGAAGACTAACTATACACTACAACACCTGACGACTTGCACTTCAGCTGTTGTACATCTCTTCAGATCTTGTGACTTCAGCACATTTGAATATCAGCCTTTGTGTTCTTCTTCAGTTGTTGTAATGCTGTGAGACTTAGAGATTTTTCTGATCAGGCTCATTGGTTCTTTTAGTCCAACAAACTCCCCCTGAACCAATGCAGCCAAAAACCTCTAACTTATTTAAGGTCTCACTTAGTTATTCCAGGCAGAAAGAAATGTCTTTTTCTTTGAGATCAGTATCAAAATGACCAATTAAAGTATAAGCCTGATAACCAACAGCTTTCAAAAACTCTAACTGTCAAAATATGAGAGGGAACTCCATTGGGGAAATGGACTATGAGCATTAACCCCTCTCATTGAAGCTATTGATTGTATACTAACCTGAAAGACTCCCTGACATAAGCTTCAAGTAGTAACATCTTCTCTTCTGGAGTCATTCTTTCAGGTTCACCTTCAAAGAAGGACTCAGGCCCATAAAATTCAGACAAGTATCTGGCCGTAGTCCCATCCTTCAGTTCTACTCTTGTAATTTCCCTGTACACAAACTCATCAGGGTGCTTACCCTCTAAAAACAAAAAGAGTTCTTCTTGCTGAACATGTTCCAGCCTCCTATACACCAGTCCCTTCTTTATCATTTTGTTCTCTAAGAAGTTAGGAGCTTTTGCACCCGAGTTGTAGACACTCTTGAAGTCATTAATGATTTCCCAAGGATCAAGCACTGACCCAAGCATGATTTCAGCACTCAACACCCTTTTGATCCTATTTGCATAAGTTGCTGGGGGCTGTCTCTTGTGAATCCTATGAAGAACCCTTGGGTCAGGCCACATCTTAATCAATTCTTTCGTATATTTAAATGTCCATTTCAGAGCATACAACCTTTGAGCTTCCTTTTTCATTGCAGTGATAGTTGAAGTCTGAGGATAATCTTTGTCCACCAACTTGAGGAATTGCTCATCATGTTTCTTTTGGCTCTCTTCTTCTTCCAGTTTTACTTTGACTGCCAACATCCTAGCCTCTGGTGTAATAATTGACTGTTGACCAAAAACTAATGGCTTTTCAGGAATGTAATTGGCAGGAAGAGTAATTTTCTTCTTTGGAACTGTCAGATCTACCCCAGTTGTTGAAGGTGCAGGCTTTTGAGCTTTTGGCTTGATGACTGTGGAAATAGGCAACCTGTCTTCTGCATCAGAACTTTCTTCTTCCTGAATTCTGAGTTTCCTTCTCTTCTTTGGAGGAGCCCTTACCTCAACAACCTGAGTCTCAACCTGAGTCTGAACCTCTGGAATTTGAACCCCCTCTAGTTCAGTGTCTTGTGCATCAGAAGTTGTGGCTTGTACTTGAACTTCAGAGATTGTAGCCTGTGTTTGAACTTCAGAAGTTGTAGCCAATTCTTATACATCAGATGTTGTGGCTTCCAATTGTTCAGCACTAATGTCAATTTCTTTAGCAACCATTTCCTGCTCAACTTCCACATCATCTCTGTTGATAATCTCAACAGGTTTGTTCTTCTTCTGTCTCTTATAAGTTACTTGAATGACAGGAGACCTTTCAAATGCAACCTCTTCAGACCTTAGCCTTTTGGAAGCTGAAGTTGTGACTGATTCAGTTCCTAACTCCCCCTTTTTGGCTGCAGGGGAAGAAGGAGTATGTAGAGTTGAAAGTTTAGCAGTCACAGCCTCATCAACCTATTTTTTGAATTTGAGTTTGGGAAGGTAACCTCTCATCAAGGGCTTGAACAATAATTGATTTCAGTAATGGAGTGATGAGAGGGAGGATTTGTAGAAAGGCAGCAGCTAATGCCTCTGGGGGGCTAGAACCCAAAGGATTAGTGCCTGAAGCAAAGGCTGGCGGCATTTGAAATTGTGAAGGAGTGGGGGAAGTGTTTGGGTGACCTTCAGAATGAGAAGGTGCCATCTGTGGGTTAAGTGGGGAAGATGGTCTTTTGTCCTTGGACATTTTGGTGAGTAGCTCATTGAGTCTACATACCTCAGCCTCAAGGAGTTGGTTTTGCTTAACAAGCTCAGCAACTGATCTTTGGTCATCAGTAGCATTAGCTACATCATCTGACCTCCTGAGAATCTCAGGATTTACCTGAGTTGAGTGTGGCTCAACAGATTCAGGTGCCCCTTTGTCTTGGTACTGGGGACTTCCAACCTCAGGGGTAACCCCTTCATCAGTTGTTGCCTCTGACAAGGTCTTAGCAATGGTACCACTAGCAATCACTACAAATGATGGAGGTGATGAAGTAGCAGCCTTGTCAGATATCAGAATCTCTCTTTCCACACTAGGAGATCTGATGTTGTAGTCATGATCCTGTGGGTTATCAGAGACACTTTGGTCCTCCCCCTCAATGTTGGAGCTTATCCCAGTAGTGATAGGTGTCTGGGAGGGGATAGGAGTGTTCAACTGATTCAGGATGTTTTCAATAACAAAAGTGGGACTATCTGGGGTGGTTTCCATAGGAATTGGTTTTGAAACAGATTGCACCCGGGGAGATTGGTGCTGTTCAATAGAAACCTTTTCAACTGAAAGAGGTTCTAGTGATGTGTCTGCCCCTTCAAAAGTTGCACCAGGTTCCTGTTGAGAGGAATCCTGGGCGGTTTGAGCCGGTGGAGTCGGATGGATCACTGGTTGACTACTCCCAGTGACCATGTCATGCCTTGGTGAGGCATGGGCAGACTCAGGGGACTCATTTCCCTGAGCAGCCTTTTTGGTTTGTTTGGATTTTGGTTTAGTGGGGACTTTGGATTTGGATTTGGAGGAGGAGGCTGTGGGTTCCCTATGCTTGGGTTTGAGCTTCCGGGCAGCCTCTTTTAAAGTGAGGTTGGAGTTGTGTCGGGAATATACTTCCAGCAAAACTGCTGGAGCAGGGATCCCCTGACCAACAAGGCCTGTTTGTGGCAGCTGTTTCTCTATGATGGCCATAATAAAACGAGGATAGAGTAACCATCTGGATGAAACAGGCTTACCAGCATGTTCAGTTAATTCAGAAAAAAGTATTTGAGAAAAATTTAGCTTTTGAGATTCGAGGATAGAGTACAATACCTGTTGCCAACGAGATGACATTTGATCCCATGAAGAAGACTTCGGAGCCAGGCATATGTTGATCATATGGAATATCAGACGCTCTGGATCATTAAAGTGTTTCTTGAACAGTGTGGAGTCACTTAAATCGCCCTGGTATTCATGACTTGTAAAACAGAGGTCAGTGGCACTTTTAGGGAACTGAGCGACAAGGTTGGCATCGTCCAGTTGAAGAACATCCCTTAGCTCAGCTGGACTAATATGAATGTTGTGACCATTGACTGTTGATCGAAGAGATAGGACTCCAGTTCCAACATTTACCAGTTCAACATTCATCCAAAATTGATGAATGGATTCGACATACAGAGTCGGATTGATGAGAAAAGCAGTTTTGAATTGAGAGGAGTTCATCAAATCCACTGCTTCATCAAACTTGGACCAGAATGAAGATTTGGTCAAGTAAGCAATCGAATTGTGACGCGGTTTCAAAGTAAGAGCAGCCATGGAAGCAGAGATGAAAGAGGGAAAATAGGTTTTGAAAAAGATGAAAAGTTCTGAGAAGGTGATAATGAAACAACTGAAGAAGGTTGAGTTAAATAGAGAAAACAACAGAAGTTAAAACAACTGAAGAGTAAAATTACTCATCAGGTGTTGTCGACAGTTTTGTTCATCAGTTGTTTTCATCAGTTGTTCATCAGACTTTTTGGAAATTTTGTTCATCAGAACTTGTGAACACTTTGTTCATCAGACCTTGTAAACCATATTTGACCTTCAGTACTTAGGACATCAATACTCATCAGTACTTTGTAACTTAGATTATTATAAAAGGTCATAACTGTTCTTGAATCAGTACTTTTGATATGTATCAGTATGTACTGAAAATATCAAAATGTGTCAAGATAAAAAAAATATTTTTGGAATTTTAAAAGGATATTTAACATTTTATTCATTTAAACACTAACCTATTCAAGTTGCAACATACCAAGCCTTAGAACTAAATTTTGAAAAGTGGATGTGTCTAAAGGCTTAGTAAAAATGTCAGCAAGCTCATCAGCACTAGGAACAAATTTGGGATCAATCAGACCTTTTTCAAAACAATCTCTTATAAAGTGATGTCTGATCTCAATGTGTTTAGTCCTAGAGTGCTGAACTGGATTCTTGACAATACAAAGAGCTGAAGCACTATCCATTAACAATGGTGTCTTCAGTTCTTTGATGCCATAGTCCAGGAGTTGAGACTGAAGCCAGAGAATTTGGGAAGTGCAACTTGCAGCAGCAATGTACTCAGCTTCAGCAGTGGAGGTGGCTACAGAAGTTTGCTTCTTACTTTGCCAAGAAACCAAGCAATTTCCTAGAAACTGACACCCACCAGAAGTAGATTTTCTTGAGAGTTTGCATCCTGCATAGTCACTATCGGAAAAAGCAACCAGCTTGCAGGATTGTCCAGTGGAGTACCATATTCCCAGGAATTGAGTACCTTGCAAGTATCTGAAAATTCTTTTCACAGCAATCAAATGAGACTCTTTGGGTGCAGCCTGAAATCTAGCACAAACACATGTGGCAAACATAATGTCTGGCCTGGATGCAGTTAGATACATTAAAGATCCAATCATACATCTATAAAGAGTTTCATCCACTGAAGTACCTTTCAGATCTGCATCAAGTTGCGTGGTGGTGCTCATGGGGTTGGAACATGGCTTACAGTTTTGCAAATCAAATTTCTTTAAAAGCTCTTTTGTGTATTTTGATTGGTGAATGAAAATTCCATCAGGTTTTTGTTTGATTTGAAGACCCAAGAAAAACTGTAACTCCCCCATAGCACTCATTTCAAAATTTGTAGTCATAAGTTTAGTGAAATCATCACACAACTTTGGGTCAGATGAAGCAAATATAATGTCATCAACATAAATTTGAACAAGTAGCTTATGCTGACCTACATTCTTTATGAATAAAGTTTGATCAATGGAGCCTCTAGTGAAATTATTTTTTAGAAGAAAAGTGGATAATGTGTCATACCAGGCTCTAGGTGCTTGTTTCAGCCCATAAAGAGCTTTATCAAGCTTGTACACCCAATCAGGATGTTTATTGTCCTCAAAGCCTGGAGGTTGACACACATACACTTCCTCTTTTATTTTACCATATAAGAAAGCACTTTTGACATCCATTTGAAAAACTTTAAGTTTATGTAAGGCAGCATATGCTAAAAACAGCCTAATTGCTTCTAATCTGGCTACAGGGGCAAAAGTTTCATCATAATCAATACCTTCTTCCTGACAGAACCCCTGTACAACCAGTCTAGCTTTGTTTTTAATGATTTGACCTTTTTCATCTGTTTTATTCCTAAACACCCATTTTGTGCCTATTGCACACTTACCTGGAGGTAAAGAAACCAGCTCCCAAACCTGTTGCTTTTTGAATTGCAATAATTCCAACTGCATTGCCTCCACCCAGCCAATATCTCTAAGTGCTATGTGGTAATTCTTTGGCTCTTGTTGACTGACGAACAAAGCATAAAGACAAAAGTTAGATAATTGACTTCTTGTTGAAACACCTGCAGAAATATCACCAAGAACTTGAGATAATGGATGATCCTTCAGTTCTTGATATGGAATGAGATCAGTGCAAGTGTTTGCTGGAGGAACTGATGCAGCAGTTGAAGAAGATTCAGGATGTACAGCAGCAGGAATTTCAAAGGATTTAGAAGATGCCAGAATTTCATCAGCATTTGTAGTGAGTGGGATTGCTGAAGCAGAAGGAGCATCAGATTTGGTAGATGTGGACATATTGTCACTGAATCTGAACAAATGAGTACTTGCATCTTCATCATCTGAAATTCCTTGTGATGTTGCATTAGAAGCTGGTGGTAGATCAGCTGGAAGAACTGCATCTTCTACACCACTATTCTCAACATGAAAATCATGTTGCAAGATATTCAGATCAAACATCTCAGCAGGATTCTGAGGAATGGAATCTTTAGGACATTCATTGAATTTGACATGAAGAGTTTCTTCTACAGTCTTTGTTCTACAATTGAACACTCTATATGCCTTGCATGTTGAAGAATATCCAACAAAGTAGCCTGCATCAACTTTGGAATCAAACTTGGTAAGTTGATCTTTGGTGTTGAGAATGAAACAAGGACACCCAAAAGCTCTGAAGAAGGAAATCAAAGGAGTTAAAGAATGAAGGATTTCATATGGAGTCTTCAACCATCTTTGATTCACCAAAACTCTGTTTTGCACATAGCAAGCTGTGTTAACAGCTTCTGCCCAGAATGTGAGAGGTAAACCAGAATCAGCAAGCATTGTTCTGGCAGCTTCAATCAGGGTCCGATTCTTCCTTTCTACCACTCCATTCTGTTCAGGAGATCTGGGAATGCTATACTGTCTCTGAATTCCCTTTGACTGATAAAATTCATCAAGAAGATGATTTCTGAATTCAGTGCCATTGTCACTCCTAACACACTTGATAGAAAGAGAATACTGCTTTTCAGCATACAACACAAAATTAATAATAGCCTTGGCAACCTCACCTTTTGAGTGTAAGAAGAAAGTCCAGACAAACTTTGAATAGTCATCAACAATAACTAGACAATACTTCTTCTTTGCCATAGACATTATCTGCACTGGACCAAACAGATCCATGTGTAACAGTTGTAAACAACCAGTGGATTTGGAATCTCCAATTGAAGGAAAAGAGACTTTGTGTTGCTTTCCTTTCAAGCATGCAGAACAGCTTTCATCACAACTAAAATCCTTTAAAGGAAGACCTCTAACCAAACCATGTTTCACCAATTGATTCATGTTCTTAATGTTCACATGACCTAATCTTCTATGCCACAGATTTGATTCCTTGAAAGAGGCCTTAGAAAATAAACAAGGATGACCTTTGACAGAGATTTTCTTAGAAAGATCAAAGGCATATACCTTTCCCACTCTGTTAGCCTTAAGAAGTGTATACTCATCTAACACTTTGCTAATCAAAGGCATCACATCAGAAGATAAGATCCTACAATCTTGCTTAGTGAATAGAGACACATGACCCTTATCACACATTTGACTAACACTTAGCAGATTGTACTTAAGATTCTCAACATGATTAACATCATCAAACCTAATCTCACCATTAGTAACTACTCACCATTTACCTACCTATGATATACCCTTAGCATCATTACCAAAGGACACAAATCCTCTCCTTCCAGTGAAATAGTTATGAAGAAGAGATCTGCTCCCAGTCATATGCATGGATCCTCCACTATCAACATACCAGATGCTACTTTGGCATGCTGAAGGACCCTGCATACAACAACACACTCAGTTAGACTTTTGGACCCAAACCATTTTGGTTTTGGGTCTGTTAACATTTGAAGAAACAGAACTAGCATTATCAGTTGAAGCAACACTTGAAGCATTCTTATCAGAAATTTTTGGTTTGACTTTTGACTTTGATTTCTTTTTATGAAATGAATCAACAGATGCCTCTGCCATGTTGACCCTTCCTATCAGTTGTTGCATCATGAGCATCAGTTGATTATGATTTTGAGTTAAAATTTTGATTTCATCAGACACATCAGAACTTGATTTTTTATTTTTGTTTTTGATCATTTTAGTGTCTTTAATCAAATGAGATGCTGTCAAGTGTTGTTTCCCTGAATCTGGAACAATCCCTTTTCCTTTCTTGGATTTACTGGAGGTATTTCCTTGTAAGGATTTTCCAGATTTTGAAACAACTGATGATTCAGGTACAAATTTTGAACTAAATTCATTTTTCATTTTGAGTATGTTCTTGTTTTTATTCTTGATTTTGTTGAATTTAGAACCTTTTCTGTACCAGCATTCATCAGTTGAATGATTAAACAGCCTACAAATATCACAAGGCACCCTCTTCTTCCTTTCCTTGTGATTGTCTAAAAGTACTGATGACTTAGAAACAGATTGTTTGTTCATCAGAACATCTAAGGCATCAGTATTTGTAGTCAAATTGACAACAGCTGATGTTTTGACAACATCTGAAGAGTTATTTTTCAGCACTTGTGTCTCAACACTTTTACCAACATCAGTTGTTGCATTATCAGCTGTTTCAACAACTGCTGAAGAATGACTTTGACTTATCAAAATTCTTGCCTCATTTTCACCAACACTATCCCCATCTGATTCAATTAAGTGTAATTTTAAAACATTTGAAAAATGTTCATCAGGATTAATCTCAAATAAGACATTATCCTGACAAGAGTCATCCTTAATGACATTTGTACACCCAATTGAATAAGAATATGTTTCAATCTCAACCTTTTCAGCAGCAGCTTTGCAAACATTTGAGTCTTCTTCAGATATGTCGACAGAATCAGACATTTCTGAAGAGTTGGTAGATTGGTACACACTCTCCCCATCAGTTTCACAGTCAAGACTTTTTGGTTTATAATCAATAGGGGGGCCAGTGTGATTATAACCAATCCCAAACTTAACATTTGAAGCTGACTGTTTGCTCAATAACATTTCAAATCCCTTACAGGACTCAACCCATTTTTCACAATTTACTTGGGTTGCTGCAAGTGTTTGTTTCAGATCATTATGCTTCACTAGCATAACTTCCACTCTAGCTTTTTCATCAGACAACAAGCATTTAAGTTTATAAATTTCAGATTCTTTCTCATTTAAGGCTTTTTCAAACTCAGTTTTGTTTTTAGCCACAACCTTTTCCAATTCAAATTTCTCATTAATCAGTTCTACATTGATTTCCCTAATGGAAGCAAATGCTGAAATGCATGACTCTGAACATAATTTAGCTTTTGATTCAGAAGATACCTGAGATGTTGAAGAGGATTGACAGATATTGTCAGTTGAATCAATAGCCATCAGTGCCAGATTTCCAAAAGGATTGTCTCCACCATGTGGACCAGTTTCAGAAAAAGGCTGCATGTTGAAGTCTGATAAGTCATCAGGCAAGCTACTCCAATCAACAACTCCAGGAGTGAAGAAACTCTGATGCTGTTGTTGTTGAGACTGTTGAGTTGATTGAGGTTTGCTGGATTCAGGAAGAGCAGGTGATTGTGGTGAGATTAATGCTGGATTGTGAGGAGGTTGAGGCATGTAAAAGCAAGGATATGGATAGGGCATTTGATTTTGTGGAACAAAGTGAGCTGGATAGAATTGTTGTTGACTAGTACCAGAAGATTGTAGTCCTTTGCCTGAGGAATTGTTGCTCGGAAAGGTCACAAAAGGTGCAGCAGGATTAGAGCTAGATGTTTTGCACTCCCTAGCAAAGTGACCAAGCCTATGACACTTATGGCACCTCAACTTCCCTTTGTCAAATCCAACCTTAGTCTTGCCAGATAATCCAGGGAACTTCCTTCCTGTTCTTTTATAAAACTTTTGTGATCTGATGTTGATCAATGCCATTTGACTTAAAATGTCCATCTCCTCTAGATCATCATCCGGGATACCTTTCAAATCATCCATCACAAAACACAAGTTGTCACTATAACTTCCTGCATTACCCTCAACTCCCACAAAAGCATGATCAGAATTGTTAGTAGAAAAGTCAATATGTTCATCATAAGAACATTCTGACCCATTAAACTCTGACTCCTGACCAAGTAAAGCAGTGTTACCAGGAACAAAATCATCAGCAAGTTTTCCAGATGAAGACAGTTTTCTCTTCTGTTCTACCTCTCTCTCAAAAGTTAAGAGTTTCCCATGTAATTGGGTGAGAGATAGACTTTCTAGATTAGCATTAGAGCGTAGGACAATTGTATAAGTGTCCCATCTCTCAGGCAATGATCTGAGAAATCTGTTATTCATCTGACTATTAGTGTATTCTTGCTTAACCATTTTTAACTCAGAAATTAAACATGAGAATCGCTCAAATTGTTGAGTCAAGGATTCACCCTTTCGGTGAGAAAATGTCTCATACTGCTGAGCCAGAATTTCTCTAGTATTTGCTAAAACCTCATCGGTTCCACCAAATTGTTCTTTCAGTGCAACCCAGAGATCATGAGCAGTATCATAATGCATCAAACCAGAATAGATCTCATTCGGCAGAGCCATGGCCAGAATACCATGAGCTTTAGCATCAATTTCAAACAGTTTAATGTCCTCATCCGAATACATATCAGCAGGTTTCGGAATCATGATCTTAGTTTCAGGATCAGTGATCGTGGGTTTATATGGTCCATGCACAACAGATTTCCAACATCCTGCGCTGTTAATCGACAGGTGATGTAGCATTCTACGTTGCCAGATGTTGTACTCACTCCGCACAAGCATCGGAGGCTTGGTTGCGGAGCCTGTATTGTGTGGATCATTGTTCGGAGTTGACATGATCACAGATTCAATCAATTTAACACAAACTAATTCAAATCTCAATCAATTGATGCAAAACAGATTGATATTGAAATACAAATCAACAGAAGTTAGCAGAAAACTTCAATCTATAACAAATTCTTACTTAATCAGCTAATTCACTCAATTTGAGAACAAATTTGAGCAGTTTCAGAGATCAATTGTGTAATCGATCAATGATTAACCTGCTCTGATACCAATTGTAGGATCAGATGTTCTCAATTGATAAATCAGTAAAGTATAGCAGCGGAATTCAACACAGAATTAGCATAAGTAAAGTAAGAACAAGTTTAATCAAACAGTAACGCAAGTTTGTTATAGAGAGAGAAAGTTTTCTGTAAAAGGAATATCTCATTCAATTGATTAACTTCGTTGCATTACAATCATGTCAACTGCCTATATATAGAAGGCAGTGACGTATGATGATGTCACATGATGTTGACATCTAACAGACAAAACAAAACAACTGAAATTAACTAAACGACTGAGAATGTCTTCAACATCTGAAGACAAACTCTACAACTACTGAAGAACAAAACTACTGAAGTACAAATACTGAAACTACTGAAATACAAAATACTAAAACCTCTGATGAGTAAACTACACACCAGACTTTTACAAACAATAAGAAAACTACTGAAGACTAACTATACACTACAACACCTGACGACTTGCACTTCAGCTGTTGTACATCTCTTCAGATCTTGTGACTTCAGCACATTTGAATATCAGCCTTTGTGTTCTTCTTCAGTTGTTGTAATGCTGTGAGACTTAGAGATTTTTCTGATCAGGCTCATTGGTTCTTTTAGTCCAACAGCCTAGGATGTTACAGATACTACACGTATGTCCACAACATACATAGAGGGCATACAAAGTTTTCTTAAAGTTGCTGAAGTTAATCGAGTGAATAAAGGCAGTGGAACAATTTGTTGTCCATGTATACTTTGTAAAAACCATAAAAGATTTGATGATGTTAGATAAATAGAGTTTCATTTGATGAAACACAGTTTTATGCCTAGATATACTTGTTGGCCAATGCATGAAGAATCACTTACTAATCGTAGCACGTCTACAATATATATACACAATGATAATATACCGATTAACGATTCATATGTTGCTAATGACAATGATAATTCAACTCATCCAAATGACAATTTAAGTGAAATTTTACATGATCTAGAGACTAATATTGATGATGATGATCAAAGAAAATTACTTGTCTTATTTGATGATGCAGAAAAACCATTATATCCTGGTTATGAAAAATTTTGAAACTTAATGTCGTGTTAAAGTTGATTAACTTAAAGTCAAAGTACAAATGAATTGATAGAAGTTTCACAGATCTCTTAGTGATTTTTTATATATGATATGCTTCCAGATGGTAATGAGTTACCAATTTCAACGTACCAAGCAAAAAAATAATGTGTTCGATGGGATTGGAAGTTGAAAGAATACATGTGTGTTCCAATGATTGTATGTTGTGCCAAAAGAAATTCGAAATGGAACATAAATGTGTTATCTACAGTGCATCTAGATACAAACGTAAAAAAAGAAACACATGAAGTGGATGATGATGTGAATAAAAATGGACCACTAGCTAAAATTTGTGGTATTTTCCTATTATACCTAGACTTAAACGATTATTTTCAAACGAAAATGAAGCAAAATTATTATGTTGGCACAAGGATGGTAAACTAAGACATGTTGCGGATTCACCCCAATGGAGAAATATTGATCACAAAATAAATGTGTGGCTAGTAGTATGCAATATAAAATATAACATAAATTTTATTTAATTGAACAACAATACAAATTATTGATAAAAACAAAAAATTACATAAGATTAGTTTTTCCTAGAATCTTCAAGTTTTCGCCAAACATGATTAAAAGTTGTATCCAATTTTGATTGATATTCTTCTTGGGCCTTAGTCATAATGTTGATATCATTCCATACCAATTGATGGTTATTGTATACTTTATCGTAAATAACGCTAAAATTTGATGTTTTCCTTTCTAAATCAAGCAACTTGTAGCAAAGTTCATAACAAATACGTTGTTTAACACTTAAAGGTGGCAAATGATAGCAATAGCTTACCATTTTCCAGAATTTAGGACCAGGGAATTTGCCTTTGTATTTGTTGGTAGTTATTATTCAAGATTCATCTAACCTCCTTCTCCTTCAACACTTTATGGAATAGGAATTTCAGAACTACTAGAACTCATTTTAATATTATTCGTGAAATGCAAAATATGCATACAATTGCAGATGCAAACTCTAATAAATAAATAAATGAATGTGACCGTTGAATAAGAAAAAGACCATTTCATAACGGTAACAAATAATATAATAACATCAAAATTTATTAGATATATTTCGTAATATACCTCTGATGCCTCAAATAATACAAGAAAACGCTCTAAAAATATAAAAAAATAAAATCCCAAAAAAATAAAAAAAAAAGCCCGAAAAAAAACAAAAAAAAACCGCCGTAAAACCCCCTAAAACTAAAACGCACTAAAAAGTAAAACCGTCCTAAAATGATAAAAAATAAAATGTAAGACCAATAAAGGCTGATGCTCACCAAACTCTCCTCTGGACTAAGTCTTGGAACTCTTTAAAGCCTAACAGCCTTCGGAAGGAAGGAGCTTTTATGGCTGAAGAAACCAACTATTTTCATCTGTGCCAGGAGGATTTAGATGGAATCCCTGGTGATGATCTTGAAGAGATAAACATCAACTACCAGATGGCCATGATTTCCTACAGAGCTAAGAAGTTCTATCAGAGAACTGATAGACAGTTCAGGAAGCATAATATGAAAACAAGGTTTGATCTAGACAAGTCTAAACTTAGATGCCTTAATTGTCAACAGCTGGGGCACTTTGCAAGAGAGTGCAAATCCCGAAGTTCTCAGCCATAAACCTTTGGCCAGTCAAACCACAAAGCACCAAGCTCCTCCAACAGTGCAAATGTTGCAGAACAGCACGACTTTTCAGACTGGAGTTTTCAAGCTGAGGATGCATCTACACAAATAATGCCTTGATCGCCAATGACTCAACTTCTACATTCAAGGTAACAGAAGATATATGTACTCCTGATAGTTTAGAAAAATTAAATGCTTATAAACGGTTTAATGCTCAAGTCTGTAATGAGCTCGAGTCACTACAAGTTGTTAAGGCAAATTTCTTTGAATCTGAAAGAAATTATAAGAAAAAGATTGAGGAACTGGAAAAGACCATTTCCAGTTTAAAACATGAAGACACTAATAAGCAGTGTCAAATAAACAATCTTTTGGAAAGGTTAACAACTGCCAAAACAGAACTTGTATTGGCTGAGTCATACAGAGACAAATCTTTGAGTCAAGGTGAAAAATATGAGAAACTCTTTAAAATGAGTGATACATCTGAGCTGGCAAAGAAACGTGGTGCTAGGTTGGGATAATACAAAATAGAACCTCCATCTGCCTATACTCCAATGGCAGAGGATGATACTCCCATTGTTTTGGAAAAAGAAAAACCTGCTTTGAAAATTAAGAAAAGAAATAAGAAAAACAAGAAAACCTCACCAATTTTTGCAAAAGCTGAATATATACAAATGGGGAGTACTTCTTCAAATTAATATGTTACTTGTCCTTCTAACAAGTCACATAGGGCTAAATCAGAAAATAGAAATCCAAGTACCTCTAAAGCTCAGAAGAATCATCAAAACAAAAGTCCTACTGGTACCCCCAACTCAGAACAATCTGGTTCTGTGAAGAATGGTTCAGCTTTCCTCAAACGAGAGAAGCTTCAAAAATCTGTCAATGTTCAGACTGTGTGTCTGATATGTGGTGATCAAAGTCATTTTTTTTCCGACTGCTTCTATAATCCAAGAAGCAGAATACATTCAAGACCACAAGGAAGAGGAAGTCAAAGGGGAAGATGGAACAAATCATCTGTTTCCTCGGAAGAACAATCTGCTTCAGGAAGAAACAATTCAGTCAAGCAACAAAAGAAGCCGTCGAAAGCAAGTACTTCTGACAGATGGAAAAGAAAAGGCAGAAATTCTTCCGAAGCAAAGAAAGCATCGGAAGCACATGTCAAGATTGCTTCCGACAAACACCAGAAATCTCATCACTTCGGAAGAAGAAGAACATCAGAAGATAAGCCCTACCTGAAGGCAAAAACCAAACCATCGGAAGAAAAGGTAAAAGTTGCTTCCGATGGTTGCCAGAAGAAACAAGTTCTTCCGACCACTCCAAAAGTCAAGAAAATCTGGAAGAAGAAGGAAACATCTGAATCACCAGTTTAACCACCTGTCCCACCAACAGAAAGCTCATCATCTGTTCCATCAAAGATGATGTCAAAGAAAATTACTTACAATGATGCAAATGGAAAACCCAAGGCCATATGGGCTTGGGTTCCCATCAGGAACTAACTCACTTCTGGTCATGTGCAGGGACAACAAGAATCAAAAAGCAACTTGTGGATTGTTGATAGTGGCTGTTCCAGGCACATGACAGGCAACAAGACCCACCTACACTAATATGAACCATTCTTTGGAGGTTCTGTTGCATTTGGAAGTGATCCAGTGGGAGGATATATCACAGGTAGGGGCACAATCACAAATGGCAAGGTAAACTTTGAGAATGTGCATTTTGTAAAAGAATTGAACTATAATTTGCTGAGTGTATCACATGTGTGTGACCAAAAGCATACCATGTTGTTTACTGAGCATGAATTTATTGTCCTGAAACCAGGATTTGTCATTCCAAATGACCAAATTCTACACAGAGCTCCCAGAAGAAACAACATGTATATGCTGGATATGAGCACAACTACACCACTCAGCAATATAAATTGCTTTGTCTCAAAAGCTTCACTTAATTAATCATCTCTTTGGCATAGGAGACTTTGTCATGTAAACCTGAAAAACATGAATAAACTTGTCAAAAACAACTTAGTTACTGGTTTACCAACAAAAGAATTCATCTGTGTTGATAAATGTGTTGCCTGCCTTAAGGGGAAGCAACACAAATCATCTTATCATGCGAAAGAGATATATTCAATAACAACAGTCCTGCATCTGCTACATATGGACTTGTTTGGCCCTACAAGTGTCAAAAGTCTAGGTAGAAAGTCATATTACTTGGTGGTCACTGATGATTTATCTATGTATACCTGGGTATTCTTCTTGAGTACCAAGGATGAAACTGTTGGGATTTTGAAAACATTCATTCTCAAGGTTGAGAATGAAAGTGACCATCTTGTAAAAATAATAAGGTCTGATCAAGGAACATAATTTAAAAACCATACTTTAAACTCATTTTGTGAATCTAAGGGTATCACAAGACAATTTAGTGCTCCTAGGACTCCACAACAAAATGGTGTTGCTGAGAGAAGGAATATGACACTAATTGAGGCTGCTAGGACCATGTTATCTGATGCCAAACTTCCAATAACTTTTTGGGCAGAAGCAGTCAACACTGCCTGTTATGTTCAAAATAGAGTATTGGTAGTTAAATCACATGGTATGACTCCTTATGAAATTTGGCATAAGAGAAACCCTTTATTGGGTTTCTCAAACCATTTGGATGTCAACGCACCATCTTGAATACCAAAGATCATCTAGCCAAGTTTGCTGAGAAATCAGCAAATGGCTACTTTGTTGGGTACTCTTCACATGCTAAGGCATATAGAGTATACATCAAAGATTCCAGGATTATTGAAGAGTCTACGAATGTTCAGTTTAATGAACATACTATCAATAAACCTGGAATAGGTCCTGATTGGTTGTTTGATCTTGATAAATTTACATCTGCATTTAATCTTTTGAAAGAGTGTGTTCCAGAACCACAGACAACTACCTTAGACTCCTCCCAGCGTGCAAGAGAAGAAGATTTTCGTGTTGAACTGCCAAAAGCTTCAAGACAAACCTTGGCAGAATCCACTTCAACACACCAAGCTGTCTCACAATCAGAGACTACCAACACCTCTCGGGCTGTTGCTTTAAGTGACTCTACTTCTGTTCCACTGAGTAAAGAAGAAGTTGGGAGCCCTTCTGTTGAAGCAAACACTCTGGAAACTTCTCCTCCCAGACAAAATCAACCCACAACATCCCAACTTCAGAGACCTCAAGATCTACTAGAAATCCAGCTTGAGGTTGTACTTTCAAACCTCGAGCCAAGCAACTTAGATTTGAATTCCCAGCTGGATGTGATCCCAAGAACTCACATTCATAACACTCATCCAGCTGAGAATATCATTGGCAATGTTGAGGAAGGAATAAGAACAAGAAGCTCCATGCATGAAGGAAACATCTGTTTGTTTTCCTGCTTTGTATCCCTAATAGAACCAAAGAAAGTTGTTGAATCACTGAAAGATAGCAGCTGGGTAGAAGCCATGCAGGAAGAACTACTTCAATTTAAAAGGCAAGGAATTTGGAAGGTTTGCCCTTTATCTAAGGGCAAAGATGCAATTGGAACAAAGTAGGTTTTCAGAATAAGAAGGATGACAAAGGTGTTGTCATCAAAAACAAGGCAATGTTAGTTGTAAAAAGGTACACTCAGGAGGATGGCATTGACTACGATGAAGTTTATGCTTGTTCAAATTTATGTTGATGATATTATCTTTGGTTCTACAAATGAATCTCTCTGCAAGGAGTTTGAATCACTAATGAAGTCCAAATTTGAAATGAGCTCAATGAGAGAACTCACTTTCTTTCTTGTACTACAATTGAAACAAACTCCTACTAGGATTTTCATTAATCAATCAAAGTATGTCAAGGATATTCTTGTAAGATTCAACTTCACTGATTGCAAAGCTTTGGGTACTCCAATGTCTAAGACAACATCCTTAGGCCCTGACCTTGAGGGGGAGGATGTTGATCAACACTAATACAGAGCAGTGATAGGCTCTTTGATGTATCTCACAGCAAACAGGCCTGACATCATGATTGCGACCTGTTTGTGGGCAAGATTTCAGGCCAATCCCAAGAGTTCACACATGTTTG
Organism: Mikania micrantha; assembly: GCA_009363875.1. Lineage (NCBI taxonomy): Eukaryota > Viridiplantae > Streptophyta > Magnoliopsida > Asterales > Asteraceae > Mikania > Mikania micrantha. The sequence continues at coordinate 31,826,793 of CM018691.1, read as the reverse complement.
CTGTGAAAAGAATCTTCAGATACCTCAATGGAGCACCAAGTCTAGGATTATGGTATCCTAGAAATGCTGATTTCCAGTTCATGGCTTACATTGACAGTGATTATGGAGGTTGTAACATCAGCAAGAAATCCAAATCAGGAGGATGTCAATTTCTTGGGTCCAGAATAGTATCATGGCAATGCAAGAAGCAATACTGTGTTTCTACCACTACTGAAGAAGCTGAATACATTGTTGCTTCTAGCTGCTGTGCACAAGTCATCTGGATTCAGAATGAAATGAAAGACTATGGAGTAGAGTTGTTCAACACTCCTATACAAATTGACAACTCAAGTGCAATTTCCATCACCAACAATCCTGTCAAACACTCCAAGACCAAGCACATTGACATCAGATATCACTTCATCAGAGATTGTGCAGAAAAGAAGTTAATTCATCTAGTCAAAGTTGATATAGAACACAATCTGGCTGATCTCTTCACCAAGGCTTTTGATGAAGGAAGATTCAGGTACTTAATAACAGCCATTGGTATGATTAATTTTGAATAAATGAATTAATAATATGGAGTGAACAATCCTTCGGAAGATAAATTATCTACTGATGAGTAGTTACTCTTCAGAAGATGATTTAAGTCTTCGAAAGTATTCTTTACCCCTTGAATCGGAAGCAATCACACTTCAGAAGACAAACTCTCTTCTGAAGTATTTCTCTTCCGATACGTTGACTTTGTCTTCAGAAGTTCAATCTTCTGATAGTACTCATCAGAAGAAGATTCCTTCCGAAGCACACTTCCACCTGATGAACTCTTCTGAATCTTCAAAAGCAAGTGCTTCCGATGTTATATTTAACATTCTTTAAATATGCATCAGAAGTGCCTGTCGTCTGAAGAACATCTTCTGGTCTCATGAACTCCTTCCGATAGTAACATCTACGGAAGCTACTTGCCCCTTCGAAAACTTGTGAGAATCCCAATACCCCACAGCTGTTTCGGAAGACCTTTTTCTGACACTCCAGATCTCAAAAATTTAATGTGTCTCCATATTAAATACTGACATCCAAAGGTATAAAAGGTCTCCCGCTCATTCGTTTTCTCTCACCGTTTCCTCTTTCAAATTAACTTCCTCGTTCTCTCTGAAATTAACCCGAAATCCTCTCCAATCAACATGGAATCCTTCGCTTTTCGACCTGCTCACAACTTGGCTGCATATATCTCAGCCGACAATGATGCTGACTTCGCTCCGATCATCTCCTTTCTCACAAGGAGCAGGTACAATTTTGTTTTCACTTTCAAACATGTGGTGTATGAGTCTCATCACCAACAGTTTTGGCATTCTTGTTCTATTGCTTCATCTCCCAATGGGAGAACTATTGTAGCTACTATTGATGCTCATCCCATCTCCATTTCTGTGGAGACCATCTGTCGACATCTTCATCTTAATGATGCCGGGGGAAGGGTCTCATTCATAAGGGATGAGGTAGCATCGACCTTCAGGTCATTGGGGTACGAAGGTCCTCTTCCTTCTAACAACCTATTTGAAGGGTAGAGTGTCCTATAATTATAAGTACCTCATACATGTCTTTCTTCATTGTTTATCTAATAAAACCGATGGTTGGGATCAAGTCCCCTTTGATTTAGCTTCGGCTATTCATGGCTTAATTTCCAACCTATTGTTTAACTTTTCTGCTTTTATTTGCAATAACTTGGCTGACAATCTTTCGTCGCAAAATAAGTTTTGTATGTATCCCAGGTTTTTGCAACACATTTTCTACAGTGATTGGGCTCCTCCCTTTCACTAATTGGGAACATATATAACATCCCCTTGGTTAATGCCAAGGTTTTTGTACAACTGAAGAAGAAGAGTGTTTAGGTCTCCGGGACTTTTACTCCTCTTCATCCTTCTATGGAGCTCTCTACTCCTGAAGGTGACTGCACAGTAGAACAACCAGGTGTTGATCCCACACTTTCACCTTCTGTTCCTCACCCAATCAAAATCTCCTACAAACGCAGGCGAACCCCTGAGCAGCTCTCTACAGCTGTTCAGGCCCCTTCTACTGAACCCATCAAGAAAAAGGTGAAAAGAACTGGCAGGGGCCCAGTTCCACCTAAGGTGAAAGCCACACCTGCCATTTCACCATTGGTTCTTCCTCTGGAACCAGTGGCAGCTCCCATCCAGCCTGAAAGCCTTCAGTGTATGTCCCCATACATACCTAAGAATATCCAAAGGGATACCCCAATCATTGAGTCTGCTTCTGTTGAAGCAACTCCCTTAGTTCAGGGACTGTCTCCCAGGTCCCCAGGAGGGTATTACCCATCACTGCCCCCACCCATCCTTCTACCCAAGCTCAAGAACCCTCTGCATTTCCTCTGGATGATTCAATCTCACCCACTACCCAAACCTTATTGAGAGTGGTGGCACAGTTACAAGCAAGGTTCCCTGACCCAGAGCCTAACATCCTAGAGGTTGACCTTAGGAGTGTGGACAAGGTCAATACAGAGGAGGCTGCCACTACAGGTGAACCTTCTTAGGTTCTTCAGGACAGTGGTACATGAAATAGGACCTCCCCTTTGGCAACTCACATTGCTGATGACTTCTTTAAGGTCATCTTCAATGAGGGGAATCCAAGGTGCCAAGAAACCACATCTGGTGGTGGAGGTGCAGGAGCTAGGATCAGGACTCCATCGCCCAGTGATTCCACTCAGGTTGAGGACATCGCAGAGCAACCAAAGAAGGGGAGGAAGATTGAGGACATCTCCGTAGTCCGTGATTTTCCCGAAGTGTTTCCCGAGGAGCTACCTGGATTACCTCCGAAACGACAAGTCGAGTTCCAGATAGATCTTACACCTGGAGCAGCACCGATTGCCAAAGCTCCATACCGACTAGCACCGACTGAGATGCAAGAACTGTCTAACCAGTTGCAGGAGCTGTTAGACAAGGGATTTATCAGACCGAGCTTCTCACCTTGGGGAGCACCAGTCTTGTTCGTAAAGAAGAAAGACGGATCATTCCGTATGTGTATCGACTACAGAGAGCTGAACAAGGTGACGATCAAAAATCGATATCCCTTACCGCGAATAGACGATCTGTTTGACCAGTTGCAAGGGTCAAGCTACTATTCGAAAATCGATTTAAGATCGGGTTACCACCAACTAAGGATACAGGAAAACGATATTCCTAAGACTGCCTTCCGAACTCGATACGGACACTACGAATTCTTGGTTATGCCCTTTGGACTGACCAACGCACTAGCCGTGTTCATGGATCTCATGAATAGAGTGTGCAAACCTTACCTTGACAAATTCGTAATAGTGTTCATTGACGACATTCTGATTTACTCGAAGAATCGGGAAGAACATGCTGAGCATTTGAGGCTAGTCTTAGAACTACTAAAGAAAGAGCAGTTGTACGCAAAGCTTTCAAAATGCGACTTTTGGATTCGCGAAGTCCAATTCCTTGGACACGTGGTTAATGAACGGGGGATACACGTAGACCCAGCCAAAATCAAAGCAATTAAGAACTGGGAAGCACCCAAGACTCCGACTGAGGTGCGACAATCCTAGGTCTGGCCGGGTACTACCGAAGATTCATCGAAGGATTCTCGAAGATTGCTCAATCACTGACCTCCTTGACTCATAAGGATAAGAAATTTGATTGGGGAGACAAACAAGAAGCTGCTTTCAACCTGTTGAAACATAAACTATGCACTACATCCATCCTATCCCTACCGGAAGGATGTGATGACTTCGTGGTGTATTGCGACGCTTCGAAACAAGGACTCGGTTGCGTGCTGATGCAACGCGAGAAAGTGATAGCATACGCTTCACGCCAACTGAAGGTGCATGAGAAGAACTACACGACTCATGACCTTGAGTTGGGAGCCGTGGTGTTTGCCTTGAAGATCTGGCGACACTACTTGTATGGGACAAAATGCACTATCTTTACCGATCATAAGAGCCTGCAACACATCTTTGACCAAAAAGAGTTGAACATGAGACAACGAAGATGGGTTGAACTCATAGGTAATTACGATTGCGCCATCAAGTATCATCCAGGCAAAGCCAATGTAGTGGCCGACGCGTTGAGTCGAAAAGAAACGACAAAGCGCGTGCGTGCACTACAACTCACGATTCATTCTGAATTGCCAAATCAGATACGAAACGCACAACAAGAAGCTCTAAAAGCTGAAAACCTTACTCTCGAAGCCATGCGTGGCATGGATAAGCAAAAAAAGGCCAAAGACGACGGAGCTTACTATTTAATGGATTGAATCTGGATTCCATGCTACGGAGGATTGAGAGAAGTAGTGATGGACGAAGCACACAAGAGCCGGTATTCCATACATCCGGGCTCTGACAAAATGTATCATGATCTGAAAACAACTTATTGGTGGCCGAACATGAAAGCCGAAATAGCAACTTACGTGAGTAAGTGTTTAACGTGCTCAAAAGTCAAAGTGCAGTACCAAAAGCCATCAGGGTTACTTCAACAACCGGAATTACCAATGTGGAAATGGGAGCAGATTTCCATGGACTTCATAACTAAACTGCCCAAAACGGCGAGTGGATGCGATACCATCTGGGTTATCGTAGACCGACTGACAAAGTCCACACACTTCCTACCTATCAAGGAGACTAACAAGCTAGACAAACTCACACGTATCTATCTGAAGGAAGTGGTTACTCGACATGGAGTGCCAATCTCAATCATATCTGATCGCGACAGCCGATTCACGTCGCATTTCTGGAAGTCCTTACATAAGGCTTTGGGCACGAGATTGGACATGAGTACCGCTTACCATCCGCAGACGGACGGGCAGAGTGAGCGAACCATACAGACACTGGAGGACATGCTACGGGCATGCGTTATTGACTTTGGGAGTAGCTGGGAATCTCATCTACCGTTAGTTGAGTTTTCGTACAATAACAGCTACCACACAAGCATCCAAGCTGCACCATTCGAGGCACTATACGGACGTAAGTGTCGATCACCCATCTGCTGGGCAGAAGTTGGAGACAGCCAACTGACTGGACCAGAGCTCGTGCACGAAACAACTGAAAAGATTGTACAAATACGCAAACGAATGGCAGCGGCTCGGGACAGACAGAAAAGCTATGCTGACAAAAGACGCAAACCGTTAGAATTTCAGGTAGGGGACAGAGTGTTACTCAAAGTCTCGCCCTGGAAGGGAGTCATTCGGTTTGGCAAACGAGGAAAGTTGAACCCTCGTTACATTGGACCGTTCGAGATAACAAAACGAATAGGCCCTGTAGCCTACGAACTGAACCTGCCAGTCGAACTGAGCAGCGTACACAACGTATTCCACATCTCGAACCTCAAGAAGTGCCTATCTGATGAGACACTTGTTATTCCTCTCGAGGAAATACGAATCGACGAACAATTGAACTTCGTTGAGAAACCGGTGGAGATTATGAACCGGGAAACCAAGAAGCTCAAACTTAGTAAAATACCGATAGTAAAGGTGCGATGGAATTCACGACGCGGACCGGAATTCACGTGGGAACGTGAAGACCAGATGAAACAAAAGTACCCACACCTGTTCGCGGAACAGACAAACACTGACAACACAAGTTGAATTTCGGGACGAAATTCTTCCTAACATGGGGAGGATGTGACACCCCGTAATTTCCAGGTCAGCTTTATACTTATTTAAATGTTTATTTAAATGCTTTATGCACACGTGGCACTAGAATTAGATTAATTTAGTGTGACACGTGGCACGACAGTACGAACACCGACACACAACAGGATAATTCGTGGGATTATCGACAAACAGCACACACGTGTCAAAACACACGAACGTTGGTGAACGTCAAGCACATTGTGTAGCACAGCACTCGAAACACTCACACATGGGACTTGGAAGTTCGAACGAGGCCAAACGATAATTCGGAAGCGTGAAAACGATGACGAACGGATCAAACCCATTAAAAAGGGCTTATTGGGCTCTCCAGAGGCCCATCGCGGTACGCGATGGTCCAACAAGAGGCAGTGCCGCGATACGCGACATACATCGCGGGGGTTTGACTCCCGAAATCCTCCGCGGTACGCGGAGAGTCATTTGAAAGCCTCATCGCGGTACGCGACAACGCCCAGTCGACAAAATCTTTATAAATCCAAGACAATAATGCCTATTCTACACTTTACCATCATTTCTTCGGCTTCACCCTCCATTTCCCGATCCTATCACCATCTTTACCCTCTGCAACACTCAAAAGAGCTCAAGGAAGCCATTAGAGACCTCCATTGAACCTTGGAAGCTTGAGAAGGAAGTTGGGGATCGATCACCATTACACCCTCTCTTTGTTGCTACGAAATACCACGAACCAGGAAGCCTAGAGGCTGTTCTCGTCACATCTCAGAGACTTTGAAGCTTTGAAAGGTAGTTCCCTTGAACCATATTCACTTTCCTCACATCTAAACACACATGCATGGCTTAAAACCCACATGCAAGCTCACTAGACTCACATGCACGAGTTTTCACTTCTGGGTTTGTTAGTTTTGATGCATTTCTTGATGATCTATGATGTTAGTATTGAGTTTTGTGATGATCTAAGGTGATGGGTATGAACCACTATGCTTAAAATGACGATTTTTGATGATATAGATGCATGCATGTACGATCTAATGTATTTTAGATAATCTTGAATGATGTATTATGATTATAGGAGTCAATGAGGATGATTTGTATGGTTGGATGCCATTAGAATGATTGGAACAATGATTTTTGATAGACTTTCTATTCTTAGTAACTTTTTATCTATAAAATGGTGATTTGGTGACAATGGTGATCATGCATGTGTATGAGGATGTTGTTTTAACGTATTTAGAACAATATTAATGCTTAGAATATGATTTAGATGTTGGTTATAGTCATTTCCGATATAGTTGCTATATTTAGTAACTTTTTAAAGTGAAATGTTGATAGATGATGATAACGGTTAAATGTGTATGCTCAAATAATGTTAGATGGATTATTTTGATGATTTGTAACATGAAAATAGGATTAGAAGTGCTAGAATGATTATTCTTATGAAAAACAACAAAGTTACTATTTATAGTAACTTTATTTTTACAAAAACCGATTTATCAACATGTTGAATGATTTGAGCATGCTAAATGACTTAATATTTTTTTGATATGATGTTTAGATGCTAAGATAGATGGTTTCCGATGTCACGTATGCCAAAAATGGAAACTTTCCATTTTAGGAAACTTTTATGTGCTAACTTGTTATAAACGACTTATGTGACTTTGTATGATGATGTGTTATGTGTTAACATGATCACATAGGACTAACGAGCATGCTAGAACTATAAAACCGATATGCTTTGTGAACTTTCTAAAGATGGAAACTTACTATAAATAGTAAGTTGTCCATAGACGCGACCTACGCGTTTTGCACACGACAAACACTTACACGATTGCTACACGATTCACAAACCGTCACACGGTTCACCAACGGGTCGTTGATTTGACACGGTCAACTTTGGTCAAACACGGTCAAACACGGTCAAACATGGTCAAACACGGTCAATATGGACCAACACGAGCAAACACGGTCATTGGGGACCGACACGGGCAAACATGAACAACCAAGGGTTGTTGAGCACAAACACGAGCACTAACACTAGCACGGTCACTTATGCGAACTCACGTACGGTATACGATATAGGTTGCCGGTGACCGACGTGCTACACGACAACTCAGGAGCTTACGCTTACGTACAATCATATCACTAAGGTGAGTTTACGGCCCCTCTTTACTCTTTTTCAAACGCTTTTAAATAGGGGGAGAATACTTGTTGCATCGAGTCAAACATCTATTACTGTACAAACATTTTGGTGTATGCTGGTTTATTAGACAAACATTAAGTGTTGAACTCGTAACAAGCCCTCACAAAGTCTTACCGTTAATGTACAAACAACGTGGTAGATTTGGATGGATCCATTAGGGAATGACTAACCCCACGGGGCACTATGTTGACTGGATGTCATAACCCGTGCAAATTCTGACCTAACTTGCTATGCATACGAGGCATAGCGGAGGCAAGGACAAACAAGTCTAGTTCGGTAGTGACGCACTGACACTTTGGGCCTAGGGCTCGGTACTAACATTGATAAACAGCATGACACACTTTTATTACTATATGTATTTCAAAACCTGTGAACTCACCAACCATTGTGTTGACACTTTTCTAACTTGTATACTCAGGAAACTAGCGTGGCTAGCAAGTGGACAGGAATGCACAAACTAAGGAACGAGCATTAGGAACTCGCATGCATCTTGTCTTGTCATTTTGAAAACAATTTACTTGCATTATGTTAAACAATGTTGTTTTGATCTGACAATTTACATTTCCGCTGCATGTATTCAAATATATTGTTTCCGCTGCTATGAAATACTTTTCCGCTGCAAACTATTTTGTTATGTGTATGTGTCAAACTTGGATTTGTAAACGCATATAGAGGTGTTCTATATGACTTTGAGCTGTGATTCTGGACACGTCACATCCACGTGGACATACGCCACGAGTGGGAATTTGGGGGTGTGACAGACTGGTATCAGAGCCTTGGTTATAGAGAACTAGGTTTGCATGTAGTGAACTTAGACTATAGCCATTGCTCAACGCTAGACACTACACGTAGAACTTGCACACTGATGACATTGTTACTTATTAAACTGTTGCTTACTAACGAAGAACTTACAGGATGGCCAACAATGACAGCACCGGTAGGAACGCGGACCGACTCCCTAGCACTGACGACATGGCTGCAGAGAGCCGGCGACGGATTGATGATATCGTAGCCCAGGTTGACGCCGAGATGGATCGGCGGGCTAGGGACGCTACACGGGCCAGATATTGGGGATGGCTTCCCGCCATACTCCAGAGTTGGATCGTCGAGGAGAGAGTACCTCCATATCGATATCCTGGCGACACCGCTCCAGGACATCGACTACCACCATTCGGAGTGCCGATGGAGCAGGCCTTCGCGGCACATGTTGCTTGCACTCGACGGGAGGTCTGGAAGACTAGGGGACTATCGGAAGAGGTTCAGGCTCTTCACGAGAAGAGCGATCGACTAGAGAGACAAAACGATAGGCTGGAGAAACGCAACAACAGATTAGAGGCACAGATGGAGACTCTACGCCTCCAAGTGTCTCAACTGATGACCCAGCACGGACAGGTCGTTGACGTCGTGCAGGAGCATGATGTGCGTATCACCGAGAATCGGACCGACATAACCGAAACTCAGGCGATGGTGCAGGCTAGCGATGCCATGCTTAACGCATGGGCTGCACGGTTTATTGAGGAACCACCTCAAGAGGATGGTCCTGAATTCGAGGCCGAGGATCTCGAAGAAGAGGACTTTGACGAGGATCCTAATGAGGATCCGGAGGAGGATGATGATGACGGAGACGCTGCCAGCGACATTTCGCACGTCTCTATGGATTCGGACTAGAGGACTCTTTTATTTTGTATTTTTCTTATTTTGGCCTAGACGAGCGGGATGTGCTCGAGGAACTTATTATGTATTTCCTTTTGAAATTATTGTACTTCAAGCTTATTATTAATGAGAATTATGTTTTGTTTTACTTATCGCATTTATGACCATGACTACTTGATGACATAACATCTGACTTGACTACTATCATGACATGTGATCTGACTTCTGACATGACATCTGACTTGCCTTCTCTCATAACATTGGCTAACACTCTAACTCATGCTAACTAACATTCTAACCTTCCGTATAGAATATGTCGGGAAGAGGAGCTAATGCCCTGAGGCTCAAACGTAAGGCCGAAAAGGCAAGGATCAACATGATGGTTGAACGTAGATTCAACAGGATGCTTGCGGAGTACGAGGCGAACAAGCACGCCAGTGAGACTAGTGGCACTAACAACGGTACTGACACTTGCCTAACATGACTAACACAGTGTAGATGTCACGCACTAACACACGACATTGGTTTCTGACCAGCAGGATCGCAAGGGAACAACAACAAAGGATGTTCTTTCAAATCCTTCCTGAACTGCCACCCCCACAAGTTCAAGGGGACTGAGGGAGCTGTTGGGATGCTTCGCTGGGTGGAGAAAGTTGAATCTGTGTTCGCCATGTGCGACTGTGCTGAAGAGAATAAGGTTAAATACGCAACCGGTACACTGGAGGGACCGGCCCTCACATGGTGGAATACCCATGTTCAAACCCTGGGGTTGGACGGTGCCAACTCCATGTCATGGGCTGACTTCACCCGGCTACTGCAAGATGAATATTGTCCTCGTGATGAGATCAGGAAGTTGGAAACTGAATTCTGGGTACATAAGATGGTGGGATCTGAGATCGAGCAGTACTGCACTCGATTTCACGAGCTATGCAAGCTATGCCCGGCCATGGTGACGCCGGAATACAAGAAGATCGAGCAGTTCATCAGTGGACTGCCCGAGCAATTTCAAAGCATAGCGATGGCGTCTGACATCACCACCATCCAACCACTGATCAGACTGGCTCATAAGCTGACTGATCAAGCCGTAGCACAGGGCAAGCTACCGAAACGAGGCGAGCACGTGAAGCCTCAAGAAAGCCAGAAGAGGAAGTGGGAACCCAGCCACCCTCAAACTCATCAACCTCAACAACAACAAAGATCTGCACCAGCCAGAGCTTTCACTGCCACCCAACCCGATGACAAGGGGAAGGGTGTATACCAAGGAAAATACCCACTGTGCAACCAATGCTCATACCATCACACCGGGCAATGCGAACGATACCGATGCCTGAAGTGCGAGAGGCATGGTCACATGGCCAAAGATTGCAGATCAAGATTTCCTATCAACAACAACAACAATCCCAACAACCAACAAAATCAGCACAACAACAATCAAAACACTCTTAAGGGGTGTTATGAATGTGGCAAGCCGGGCCACATGAGGAGGGATTGCCCTCAACTAAAGAAGGCCGGAGGGGGAGCGGCCAAAGGCCGAGCATTCGTGATTGGCTCGGGGGAAGCCAAGGATGATCCAAACATCGTAACCGGTACGTTTCTTTTAAATAATGTCTACGCTAGCATATTATTTGATACCGGTGCCGATAGGAGTTTTATATCTAGTGAGTTTAGTGAATTGCTAGACATTACCCCAACACCACTAGATTATAAGTATACCGTAGAGTTAGCTGACGGCAAACTGATTGAAACACAACACATCTTTCGAGGATGCGTCATGGTATTGGCGGATCATGAACTCGAAATCGATTTAATGCCTGTGACTCTTGGAAGCTTTGATGTGGTCGTTGGAATGGATTGGTTATCCACTAACCAGGCTGAGATCGTGTGCAACGAGAAGATCGTACGAGTGACGTTGCAGAACGGAGAACAGATCTCGATTCAGGGGGAAAGACGGGGAGTACCTCTGAACATCATGTCGTGCATGAAGGCGAACAAGTACCTACAAAAGGGATACACTGCCATACTAGCCCTCATCGCAGAGCAACCAAAGAAGGGGAGGAAGATTGAGGACATCTCCGTAGTCCGTGATTTTCCCGAAGTGTTTCCCGAGGAGCTACCTGGATTACCTCCGAAACGACAAGTCGAGTTCCAGATAGATCTTACACCTGGAGCAGCACCGATTGCCAAAGCTCCATACCGACTAGCACCGACTGAGATGCAAGAACTGTCTAACCAGTTGCAGGAGCTGTTAGACAAGGGATTTATCAGACCGAGCTTCTCACCTTGGGGAGCACCAGTCTTGTTCGTAAAGAAGAAAGACGGATCATTCCGTATGTGTATCGACTACAGAGAGCTGAACAAGGTGACGATCAAAAATCGATATCCCTTACCGCGAATAGACGATCTGTTTGACCAGTTGCAAGGGTCAAGCTACTATTCGAAAATCGATTTAAGATCGGGTTACCACCAACTAAGGATACAGGAAAACGATATTCCTAAGACTGCCTTCCGAACTCGATACGGACACTACGAATTCTTGGTTATGCCCTTTGGACTGACCAACGCACTAGCCGTGTTCATGGATCTCATGAATAGAGTGTGCAAACCTTACCTTGACAAATTCGTAATAGTGTTCATTGACGACATTCTGATTTACTCGAAGAATCGGGAAGAACATGCTGAGCATTTGAGGCTAGTCTTAGAACTACTAAAGAAAGAGCAGTTGTACGCAAAGCTTTCAAAATGCGACTTTTGGATTCGCGAAGTCCAATTCCTTGGACACGTGGTTAATGAACGGGGGATACACGTAGACCCAACCAAAATCAAAGCAATTAAGAACTGGGAAGCACCCAAGACTCCGACTGAGGTGCGACAATCCTAGGTCTGGCCGGGTACTACCGAAGATTCATCGAAGGATTCTCGAAGATTGCTCAATCACTGACCTCCTTGACTCATAAGGATAAGAAATTTGATTGGGGAGACAAACAAGAAGCTGCTTTCAACCTGTTGAAACAGAAACTATGCACTACATCCATCCTATCCCTACCGGAAGGATGTGATGACTTCGTGGTGTATTGCGACGCTTCGAAACAAGGACTCGGTTGCGTGCTGATGCAACGCGAGAAAGTGATAGCATACGCTTCACGCCAACTGAAGGTGCATGAGAAGAACTACACGACTCATGACCTTGAGTTGGGAGCCGTGGTGTTTGCCTTGAAGATCTGGCGACACTACTTGTATGGGACAAAATGCACTATCTTTACCGATCATAAGAGCCTGCAACACATCTTTGACCAGAAAGAGTTGAACATGAGACAACGAAGATGGGTTGAACTCATAGGTAATTACGATTGCGCCATCAAGTATCATCCAGGCAAAGCCAATGTAGTGGCCGACGCGTTGAGTCGAAAAGAAACGACAAAGCGCGTGCGTGCACTACAACTCACGATTCATTCTGAATTGCCAAATCAGATACGAAACGCACAACAAGAAGCTCTAAAAGCTGAAAACCTTACTCTCGAAGCCATGCGTGGCATGGATAAGCAAAAAAAGGCCAAAGACGACGGAGCTTACTATTTAATGGATTGAATCTGGATTCCATGCTACGGAGGATTGAGAGAAGTAGTGATGGACGAAGCACACAAGAGCCGGTATTCCATACATCCGGGCTCTGACAAAATGTATCATGATCTGAAAACAACTTATTGGTGGCCGAACATGAAAGCCGAAATAGCAACTTACGTGAGTAAGTGTTTAACGTGCTCAAAAGTCAAAGTGCAGTACCAAAAGCCATCAGGGTTACTTCAACAACCGGAATTACCAATGTGGAAATGGGAGCAGATTTCCATGGACTTCATAACTAAACTGCCCAAAACGGCGAGTGGATGCGATACCATCTGGGTTATCGTAGACCGACTGACAAAGTCCACACACTTCCTACCTATCAAGGAGACTAACAAGCTAGACAAACTCACACGTATCTATCTGAAGGAAGTGGTTACTCGACATGGAGTGCCAATCTCAATCATATCTGATCGCGACAGCCGATTCACGTCGCATTTCTGGAAGTCCTTACATAAGGCTTTGGGCACGAGATTGGACATGAGTACCGCTTACCATCCGCAGACGGACGGGCAGAGTGAGCGAACCATACAGACACTGGAGGACATGCTACGGGCATGCGTTATTGACTTTGGGAGTAGCTGGGAATCTCATCTACCGTTAGTTGAGTTTTCGTACAATAACAGCTACCACACAAGCATCCAAGCTGCACCATTCGAGGCACTATACGGACGTAAGTGTCGATCACCCATCTGCTGGGCAGAAGTTGGAGACAGCCAACTGACTGGACCAGAGCTCGTGCACGAAACAACTGAAAAGATTGTACAAATACGCAAACGAATGGCAGCGGCTCGGGACAGACAGAAAAGCTATGCTGACAAAAGACGCAAACCGTTAGAATTTCAGGTAGGGGACAGAGTGTTACTCAAAGTCTCGCCCTGGAAGGGAGTCATTCGGTTTGGCAAACGAGGAAAGTTGAACCCTCGTTACATTGGACCGTTCGAGATAACAAAACGAATAGGCCCTGTAGCCTACGAACTGAACCTGCCAGTCGAACTGAGCAGCGTACACAACGTATTCCACATCTCGAACCTCAAGAAGTGCCTATCTGATGAGACACTTGTTATTCCTCTCGAGGAAATACGAATCGACGAACAATTGAACTTCGTTGAGAAACCGGTGGAGATTATGAACCGGGAAACCAAGAAGCTCAAACTTAGTAAAATACCGATAGTAAAGGTGCGATGGAATTCACGACGCGGACCGGAATTCACGTGGGAACGTGAAGACCAGATGAAACAAAAGTACCCACACCTGTTCGCGGAACAGACAAACACTGACAACACAAGTTGAATTTCGGGACGAAATTCTTCCTAACATGGGGAGGATGTGACACCCCGTAATTTCCAGGTCAGCTTTATACTTATTTAAATGTTTATTTAAATGCTTTATGCACACGTGGCACTAGAATTAGATTAATTTAGTGTGACACGTGGCACGACAGTACGAACACCGACACACAACAGGATAATTCGTGGGATTATCGACAAACAGCACACACGTGTCAAAACACACGAACGTTGGTGAACGTCAAGCACATTGTGTAGCACAGCACTCGAAACACTCACACATGGGACTTGGAAGTTCGAACGAGGCCAAACGATAATTCGGAAGCGTGAAAACGATGACGAACGGATCAAACCCATTAAAAAGGGCTTATTGGGCTCTCCAGAGGCCCATCGCGGTACGCGATGGTCCAACAAGAGGCAGTGCCGCGATACGCGACATACATCGCGGGGGTTTGACTCCCGAAATCCTCCGCGGTACGCGGAGAGTCATTTGAAAGCCTCATCGCGGTACGCGACAACGCCCAGTCGACAAAATCTTTATAAATCCAAGACAATAATGCCTATTCTACACTTTACCATCATTTCTTCGGCTTCACCCTCCATTTCCCGATCCTATCACCATCTTTACCCTCTGCAACACTCAAAAGAGCTCAAGGAAGCCATTAGAGACCTCCATTGAACCTTGGAAGCTTGAGAAGGAAGTTGGGGATCGATCACCATTACACCCTCTCTTTGTTGCTACGAAATACCACGAACCAGGAAGCCTAGAGGCTGTTCTCGTCACATCTCAGAGACTTTGAAGCTTTGAAAGGTAGTTCCCTTGAACCATATTCACTTTCCTCACATCTAAACACACATGCATGGCTTAAAACCCACATGCAAGCTCACTAGACTCACATGCACGAGTTTTCACTTCTGGGTTTGTTAGTTTTGATGCATTTCTTGATGATCTATGATGTTAGTATTGAGTTTTGTGATGATCTAAGGTGATGGGTATGAACCACTATGCTTAAAATGACGATTTTTGATGATATAGATGCATGCATGTACGATCTAATGTATTTTAGATAATCTTGAATGATGTATTATGATTATAGGAGTCAATGAGGATGATTTGTATGGTTGGATGCCATTAGAATGATTGGAACAATGATTTTTGATAGACTTTCTATTCTTAGTAACTTTTTATCTATAAAATGGTGATTTGGTGACAATGGTGATCATGCATGTGTATGAGGATGTTGTTTTAACGTATTTAGAACAATATTAATGCTTAGAATATGATTTAGATGTTGGTTATAGTCATTTCCGATATAGTTGCTATATTTAGTAACTTTTTAAAGTGAAATGTTGATAGATGATGATAACGGTTAAATGTGTATGCTCAAATAATGTTAGATGGATTATTTTGATGATTTGTAACATGAAAATAGGATTAGAAGTGCTAGAATGATTATTCTTATGAAAAACAACAAAGTTACTATTTATAGTAACTTTATTTTTACAAAAACCGATTTATCAACATGTTGAATGATTTGAGCATGCTAAATGACTTAATATTTTTTTGATATGATGTTTAGATGCTAAGATAGATGGTTTCCGATGTCACGTATGCCAAAAATGGAAACTTTCCATTTTAGGAAACTTTTATGTGCTAACTTGTTATAAACGACTTATGTGACTTTGTATGATGATGTGTTATGTGTTAACATGATCACATAGGACTAACGAGCATGCTAGAACTATAAAACCGATATGCTTTGTGAACTTTCTAAAGATGGAAACTTACTATAAATAGTAAGTTGTCCATAGACGCGACCTACGCGTTTTGCACACGACAAACACTTACACGATTGCTACACGATTCACAAACCGTCACACGGTTCACCAACGGGTCGTTGATTTGACACGGTCAACTTTGGTCAAACACGGTCAAACACGGTCAAACATGGTCAAACACGGTCAATATGGACCAACACGAGCAAACACGGTCATTGTGGACCGACACGGGCAAACATGAACAACCAAGGGTTGTTGAGCACAAACACGAGCACTAACACTAGCACGGTCACTTATGCGAACTCACGTACGGTATACGATATAGGTTGCCGGTGACCGACGTGCTACACGACAACTCAGGAGCTTACGCTTACGTACAATCATATCACTAAGGTGAGTTTACGGCCCCTCTTTACTCTTTTTCAAACGCTTTTAAATAGGGGGAGAATACTTGTTGCATCGAGTCAAACATCTATTACTGTACAAACATTTTGGTGTATGCTGGTTTATTAGACAAACATTAAGTGTTGAACTCGTAACAAGCCCTCACAAAGTCTTACCGTTAATGTACAAACAACGTGGTAGATTTGGATGGATCCATTAGGGAATGACTAACCCCACGGGGCACTATGTTGACTGGATGTCATAACCCGTGCAAATTCTGACCTAACTTGCTATGCATACGAGGCATAGCGGAGGCAAGGACAAACAAGTCTAGTTCGGTAGTGACGCACTGACACTTTGGGCCTAGGGCTCGGTACTAACATTGATAAACAGCATGACACACTTTTATTACTATATGTATATCAAAACCTGTGAACTCACCAACCATTGTGTTGACACTTTTCTAACTTGTATTCTCAGGAAACTAGCGTGGCTAGCAAGTGGACAGGAATGCACAAACTAAGGAACGAGCATTAGGAACTCGCATGCATCTTGTCTTGTCATTTTGAAAACAATTTACTTGCATTATGTTAAACAATGTTGTTTTGATCTGACAATTTACATTTCCGCTGCATGTATTCAAATATATTGTTTCCGCTGCTATGAAATACTTTTCCGCTGCAAACTATTTTGTTATGTGTATGTGTCAAACTTGGATTTGTAAACGCATATAGAGGTGTTCTATATGACTTTGAGCTGTGATTCTGGACACGTCACATCCACGTGGACATACGCCACGAGTGGGAATTTGGGGGTGTGACAGACTGGTATCAGAGCCTTGGTTATAGAGAACTAGGTTTGCATGTAGTGAACTTAGACTATAGCCATTGCTCAACGCTAGACACTACACGTAGAACTTGCACACTGATGACATTGTTACTTATTAAACTGTTGCTTACTAACGAAGAACTTACAGGATGGCCAACAATGACAGCACCGGTAGGAACGCGGACCGACTCCCTAGCACTGACGACATGGCTGCAGAGAGCCGGCGACGGATTGATGATATCGTAGCCCAGGTTGACGCCGAGATGGATCGGCGGGCTAGGGACGCTACACGGGCCAGATATTGGGGATGGCTTCCCGCCATACTCCAGAGTTGGATCGTCGAGGAGAGAGTACCTCCATATCGATATCCTGGCGACACCGCTCCAGGACATCGACTACCACCATTCGGAGTGCCGATGGAGCAGGCCTTCGCGGCACATGTTGCTTGCACTCGACGGGAGGTCTGGAAGACTAGGGGACTATCGGAAGAGGTTCAGGCTCTTCACGAGAAGAGCGATCGACTAGAGAGACAAAACGATAGGCTGGAGAAACGCAACAACAGATTAGAGGCACAGATGGAGACTCTACGCCTCCAAGTGTCTCAACTGATGACCCAGCACGGACAGGTCGTTGACGTCGTGCAGGAGCATGATGTGCGTATCACCGAGAATCGGACCGACATAACCGAAACTCAGGCGATGGTGCAGGCTAGCGATGCCATGCTTAACGCATGGGCTGCACGGTTTATTGAGGAACCACCTCAAGAGGATGGTCCTGAATTCGAGGCCGAGGATCTCGAAGAAGAGGACTTTGACGAGGATCCTAATGAGGATCCGGAGGAGGATGATGATGACGGAGACGCTGCCAGCGACATTTCGCACGTCTCTATGGATTCGGACTAGAGGACTCTTTTATTTTGTATTTTTCTTATTTTGGCCTAGACGAGCGGGATGTGCTCGAGGAACTTATTATGTATTTCCTTTTGAAATTATTGTACTTCAAGCTTATTATTAATGAGAATTATGTTTTGTTTTACTTATCGCATTTATGACCATGACTACTTGATGACATAACATCTGACTTGACTACTATCATGACATGTGATCTGACTTCTGACATGACATCTGACTTGCCTTCTCTCATAACATTGGCTAACACTCTAACTCATGCTAACTAACATTCTAACCTTCCGTATAGAATATGTCGGGAAGAGGAGCTAATGCCCTGAGGCTCAAACGTAAGGCCGAAAAGGCAAGGATCAACATGATGGTTGAACGTAGATTCAACAGGATGCTTGCGGAGTACGAGGCGAACAAGCACGCCAGTGAGACTAGTGGCACTAACAACGGTACTGACACTTGCCTAACATGACTAACACAGTGTAGATGTCACGCACTAACACACGACATTGGTTTCTGACCAGCAGGATCGCAAGGGAACAACAACAAAGGATGTTCTTTCAAATCCTTCCTGAACTGCCACCCCCACAAGTTCAAGGGGACTGAGGGAGCTGTTGGGATGCTTCGCTGGGTGGAGAAAGTTGAATCTGTGTTCGCCATGTGCGACTGTGCTGAAGAGAATAAGGTTAAATACGCAACCGGTACACTGGAGGGACCGGCCCTCACATGGTGGAATACCCATGTTCAAACCCTGGGGTTGGACGGTGCCAACTCCATGTCATGGGCTGACTTCACCCGGCTACTGCAAGATGAATATTGTCCTCGTGATGAGATCAGGAAGTTGGAAACTGAATTCTGGGTACATAAGATGGTGGGATCTGAGATCGAGCAGTACTGCACTCGATTTCACGAGCTATGCAAGCTATGCCCGGCCATGGTGACGCCGGAATACAAGAAGATCGAGCAGTTCATCAGTGGACTGCCCGAGCAATTTCAAAGCATAGCGATGGCGTCTGACATCACCACCATCCAACCACTGATCAGACTGGCTCATAAGCTGACTGATCAAGCCGTAGCACAGGGCAAGCTACCGAAACGAGGCGAGCACGTGAAGCCTCAAGAAAGCCAGAAGAGGAAGTGGGAACCCAGCCACCCTCAAACTCATCAACCTCAACAACAACAAAGATCTGCACCAGCCAGAGCTTTCACTGCCACCCAACCCGATGACAAGGGGAAGGGTGTATACCAAGGAAAATACCCACTGTGCAACCAATGCTCATACCATCACACCGGGCAATGCGAACGATACCGATGCCTGAAGTGCGAGAGGCATGGTCACATGGCCAAAGATTGCAGATCAAGATTTCCTATCAACAACAACAACAATCCCAACAACCAACAAAATCAGCACAACAACAATCAAAACACTCTTAAGGGGTGTTATGAATGTGGCAAGCCGGGCCACATGAGGAGGGATTGCCCTCAACTAAAGAAGGCCGGAGGGGGAGCGGCCAAAGGCCGAGCATTCGTGATTGGCTCGGGGGAAGCCAAGGATGATCCAAACATCGTAACCGGTACGTTTCTTTTAAATAATGTCTACGCTAGCATATTATTTGATACCGGTGCCGATAGGAGTTTTATATCTAGTGAGTTTAGTGAATTGCTAGACATTACCCCAACACCACTAGATTATAAGTATACCGTAGAGTTAGCTGACGGCAAACTGATTGAAACACAACACATCTTTCGAGGATGCGTCATGGTATTGGCGGATCATGAACTCGAAATCGATTTAATGCCTGTGACTCTTGGAAGCTTTGATGTGGTCGTTGGAATGGATTGGTTATCCACTAACCAGGCTGAGATCGTGTGCAACGAGAAGATCGTACGAGTGACGTTGCAGAACGGAGAACAGATCTCGATTCAGGGGGAAAGACGGGGAGTACCTCTGAACATCATGTCGTGCATGAAGGCGAACAAGTACCTACAAAAGGGATACACTGCCATACTAGCCCTCATCGCAGAGCAACCAAAGAAGGGGAGGAAGATTGAGGACATCTCCGTAGTCCGTGATTTTCCCGAAGTGTTTCCCGAGGAGCTACCTGGATTACCTCCGAAACGACAAGTCGAGTTCCAGATAGATCTTACACCTGGAGCAGCACCGATTGCCAAAGCTCCATACCGACTAGCACCGACTGAGATGCAAGAACTGTCTAACCAGTTGCAGGAGCTGTTAGACAAGGGATTTATCAGACCGAGCTTCTCACCTTGGGGAGCACCAGTCTTGTTCGTAAAGAAGAAAGACGGATCATTCCGTATGTGTATCGACTACAGAGAGCTGAACAAGGTGACGATCAAAAATCGATATCCCTTACCGCGAATAGACGATCTGTTTGACCAGTTGCAAGGGTCAAGCTACTATTCGAAAATCGATTTAAGATCGGGTTACCACCAACTAAGGATACAGGAAAACGATATTCCTAAGACTGCCTTCCGAACTCGATACGGACACTACGAATTCTTGGTTATGCCCTTTGGACTGACCAACGCACTAGCCGTGTTCATGGATCTCATGAATAGAGTGTGCAAACCTTACCTTGACAAATTCGTAATAGTGTTCATTGACGACATTCTGATTTACTCGAAGAATCGGGAAGAACATGCTGAGCATTTGAGGCTAGTCTTAGAACTACTAAAGAAAGAGCAGTTGTACGCAAAGCTTTCAAAATGCGACTTTTGGATTCGCGAAGTCCAATTCCTTGGACACGTGGTTAATGAACGGGGGATACACGTAGACCCAACCAAAATCAAAGCAATTAAGAACTGGGAAGCACCCAAGACTCCGACTGAGGTGCGACAATCCTAGGTCTGGCCGGGTACTACCGAAGATTCATCGAAGGATTCTCGAAGATTGCTCAATCACTGACCTCCTTGACTCATAAGGATAAGAAATTTGATTGGGGAGACAAACAAGAAGCTGCTTTCAACCTGTTGAAACAGAAACTATGCACTACATCCATCCTATCCCTACCGGAAGGATGTGATGACTTCGTGGTGTATTGCGACGCTTCGAAACAAGGACTCGGTTGCGTGCTGATGCAACGCGAGAAAGTGATAGCATACGCTTCACGCCAACTGAAGGTGCATGAGAAGAACTACACGACTCATGACCTTGAGTTGGGAGCCGTGGTGTTTGCCTTGAAGATCTGGCGACACTACTTGTATGGGACAAAATGCACTATCTTTACCGATCATAAGAGCCTGCAACACATCTTTGACCAGAAAGAGTTGAACATGAGACAACGAAGATGGGTTGAACTCATAGGTAATTACGATTGCGCCATCAAGTATCATCCAGGCAAAGCCAATGTAGTGGCCGACGCGTTGAGTCGAAAAGAAACGACAAAGCGCGTGCGTGCACTACAACTCACGATTCATTCTGAATTGCCAAATCAGATACGAAACGCACAACAAGAAGCTCTAAAAGCTGAAAACCTTACTCTCGAAGCCATGCGTGGCATGGATAAGCAAAAAAAGGCCAAAGACGACGGAGCTTACTATTTAATGGATTGAATCTGGATTCCATGCTACGGAGGATTGAGAGAAGTAGTGATGGACGAAGCACACAAGAGCCGGTATTCCATACATCCGGGCTCTGACAAAATGTATCATGATCTGAAAACAACTTATTGGTGGCCGAACATGAAAGCCGAAATAGCAACTTACGTGAGTAAGTGTTTAACGTGCTCAAAAGTCAAAGTGCAGTACCAAAAGCCATCAGGGTTACTTCAACAACCGGAATTACCAATGTGGAAATGGGAGCAGATTTCCATGGACTTCATAACTAAACTGCCCAAAACGGCGAGTGGATGCGATACCATCTGGGTTATCGTAGACCGACTGACAAAGTCCACACACTTCCTACCTATCAAGGAGACTAACAAGCTAGACAAACTCACACGTATCTATCTGAAGGAAGTGGTTACTCGACATGGAGTGCCAATCTCAATCATATCTGATCGCGACAGCCGATTCACGTCGCATTTCTGGAAGTCCTTACATAAGGCTTTGGGCACGAGATTGGACATGAGTACCGCTTACCATCCGCAGACGGACGGGCAGAGTGAGCGAACCATACAGACACTGGAGGACATGCTACGGGCATGCGTTATTGACTTTGGGAGTAGCTGGGAATCTCATCTACCGTTAGTTGAGTTTTCGTACAATAACAGCTACCACACAAGCATCCAAGCTGCACCATTCGAGGCACTATACGGACGTAAGTGTCGATCACCCATCTGCTGGGCAGAAGTTGGAGACAGCCAACTGACTGGACCAGAGCTCGTGCACGAAACAACTGAAAAGATTGTACAAATACGCAAACGAATGGCAGCGGCTCGGGACAGACAGAAAAGCTATGCTGACAAAAGACGCAAACCGTTAGAATTTCAGGTAGGGGACAGAGTGTTACTCAAAGTCTCGCCCTGGAAGGGAGTCATTCGGTTTGGCAAACGAGGAAAGTTGAACCCTCGTTACATTGGACCGTTCGAGATAACAAAACGAATAGGCCCTGTAGCCTACGAACTGAACCTGCCAGTCGAACTGAGCAGCGTACACAACGTATTCCACATCTCGAACCTCAAGAAGTGCCTATCTGATGAGACACTTGTTATTCCTCTCGAGGAAATACGAATCGACGAACAATTGAACTTCGTTGAGAAACCGGTGGAGATTATGAACCGGGAAACCAAGAAGCTCAAACTTAGTAAAATACCGATAGTAAAGGTGCGATGGAATTCACGACGCGGACCGGAATTCACGTGGGAACGTGAAGACCAGATGAAACAAAAGTACCCACACCTGTTCGCGGAACAGACAAACACTGACAACACAAGTTGAATTTCGGGACGAAATTCTTCCTAACATGGGGAGGATGTGACACCCCGTAATTTCCAGGTCAGCTTTATACTTATTTAAATGTTTATTTAAATGCTTTATGCACACGTGGCACTAGAATTAGATTAATTTAGTGTGACACGTGGCACGACAGTACGAACACCGACACACAACAGGATAATTCGTGGGATTATCGACAAACAGCACACACGTGTCAAAACACACGAACGTTGGTGAACGTCAAGCACATTGTGTAGCACAGCACTCGAAACACTCACACATGGGACTTGGAAGTTCGAACGAGGCCAAACGATAATTCGGAAGCGTGAAAACGATGACGAACGGATCAAACCCATTAAAAAGGGCTTATTGGGCTCTCCAGAGGCCCATCGCGGTACGCGATGGTCCAACAAGAGGCAGTGCCGCGATACGCGACATACATCGCGGGGGTTTGACTCCCGAAATCCTCCGCGGTACGCGGAGAGTCATTTGAAAGCCTCATCGCGGTACGCGACAACGCCCAGTCGACAAAATCTTTATAAATCCAAGACAATAATGCCTATTCTACACTTTACCATCATTTCTTCGGCTTCACCCTCCATTTCCCGATCCTATCACCATCTTTACCCTCTGCAACACTCAAAAGAGCTCAAGGAAGCCATTAGAGACCTCCATTGAACCTTGGAAGCTTGAGAAGGAAGTTGGGGATCGATCACCATTACACCCTCTCTTTGTTGCTACGAAATACCACGAACCAGGAAGCCTAGAGGCTGTTCTCGTCACATCTCAGAGACTTTGAAGCTTTGAAAGGTAGTTCCCTTGAACCATATTCACTTTCCTCACATCTAAACACACATGCATGGCTTAAAACCCACATGCAAGCTCACTAGACTCACATGCACGAGTTTTCACTTCTGGGTTTGTTAGTTTTGATGCATTTCTTGATGATCTATGATGTTAGTATTGAGTTTTGTGATGATCTAAGGTGATGGGTATGAACCACTATGCTTAAAATGACGATTTTTGATGATATAGATGCATGCATGTACGATCTAATGTATTTTAGATAATCTTGAATGATGTATTATGATTATAGGAGTCAATGAGGATGATTTGTATGGTTGGATGCCATTAGAATGATTGGAACAATGATTTTTGATAGACTTTCTATTCTTAGTAACTTTTTATCTATAAAATGGTGATTTGGTGACAATGGTGATCATGCATGTGTATGAGGATGTTGTTTTAACGTATTTAGAACAATATTAATGCTTAGAATATGATTTAGATGTTGGTTATAGTCATTTCCGATATAGTTGCTATATTTAGTAACTTTTTAAAGTGAAATGTTGATAGATGATGATAACGGTTAAATGTGTATGCTCAAATAATGTTAGATGGATTATTTTGATGATTTGTAACATGAAAATAGGATTAGAAGTGCTAGAATGATTATTCTTATGAAAAACAACAAAGTTACTATTTATAGTAACTTTATTTTTACAAAAACCGATTTATCAACATGTTGAATGATTTGAGCATGCTAAATGACTTAATATTTTTTTGATATGATGTTTAGATGCTAAGATAGATGGTTTCCGATGTCACGTATGCCAAAAATGGAAACTTTCCATTTTAGGAAACTTTTATGTGCTAACTTGTTATAAACGACTTATGTGACTTTGTATGATGATGTGTTATGTGTTAACATGATCACATAGGACTAACGAGCATGCTAGAACTATAAAACCGATATGCTTTGTGAACTTTCTAAAGATGGAAACTTACTATAAATAGTAAGTTGTCCATAGACGCGACCTACGCGTTTTGCACACGACAAACACTTACACGATTGCTACACGATTCACAAACCGTCACACGGTTCACCAACGGGTCGTTGATTTGACACGGTCAACTTTGGTCAAACACGGTCAAACACGGTCAAACATGGTCAAACACGGTCAATATGGACCAACACGAGCAAACACGGTCATTGTGGACCGACACGGGCAAACATGAACAACCAAGGGTTGTTGAGCACAAACACGAGCACTAACACTAGCACGGTCACTTATGCGAACTCACGTACGGTATACGATATAGGTTGCCGGTGACCGACGTGCTACACGACAACTCAGGAGCTTACGCTTACGTACAATCATATCACTAAGGTGAGTTTACGGCCCCTCTTTACTCTTTTTCAAACGCTTTTAAATAGGGGGAGAATACTTGTTGCATCGAGTCAAACATCTATTACTGTACAAACATTTTGGTGTATGCTGGTTTATTAGACAAACATTAAGTGTTGAACTCGTAACAAGCCCTCACAAAGTCTTACCATTAATGTACAAACAACGTGGTAGATTTGGATGGATCCATTAGGGAATGACTAACCCCACGGGGCACTATGTTGACTGGATGTCATAGCCCGTGCAAATTCTGACCTAACTTGCTATGCATACGAGGCATAGCGGAGGCAAGGACAAACAAGTCTAGTTCGGTAGTGACGCACTGACACTTTGGGCCTAGGGCTCGGTACTAACATTGATAAACAGCATGACACACTTTTATTACTATATGTATATCAAAACCTGTGAACTCACCAACCATTGTGTTGACACTTTTCTAACTTGTATTCTCAGGAAACTAGCGTGGCTAGCAAGTGGACAGGAATGCACAAACTAAGGAACGAGCATTAGGAACTCGCATGCATCTTGTCTTGTCATTTTGAAAACAATTTACTTGCATTATGTTAAACAATGTTGTTTTGATCTGACAATTTACATTTCCGCTGCATGTATTCAAATATATTGTTTCCGCTGCTATGAAATACTTTTCCGCTGCAAACTATTTTGTTATGTGTATGTGTCAAACTTGGATTTGTAAACGCATATAGAGGTGTTCTATATGACTTTGAGCTGTGATTCTGGACACGTCACATCCACGTGGACATACGCCATGAGTGGGAATTTGGGGGTGTGACAGCTGAACAGGCGGAGAGGAGGCCAGTGATGAAGAAGGGCCGACCAGACACTTCCCTGGACGGAGATATTCTAAGACTCTCTGGTCTCCTCCAGGAGAAGTGCTATGATGTAGATGAGAGCTTGCTCTGGTCGGTACCTCGAATGGCTGAGGAGCCGGATCGGATGCAGCAGCAAGAACAGGCTGCTGCTGCAACCAAAGCCGCGGTAGTCCTCACTGAGAAACAAAAAGAGGCTGCCTACAGAGAGAGGATGAAGAGTATCCTATTAAACTATGGATTCTCTAAGCGGCAGCTTGGCCCAATGAAGAACTCTACCATGGACATGCACATAAGAGAGATCAAACAGAAGATTGACGGAGGAGAGTTACCTTCAATAGAGCAAATCTAGGCTCAAAGGGAAAGCCTGAACTTAGGCTTTGGGGGAGGAATCACTATTGAAATACCTATCTCTGGTTCTGGAATCAGAGAAGGAGATGAGGTGATGTATGGTGCATCAAAGGAAGCACTTTTCCCAAAAGAAGAGCCCATCACTCCTCCATTCAGTCCTTCCTACGACAACATGCCAATATCCTCAGTGATCAATATCAACAAAGTTCAAAAAGCTGCTAAGAAACAGCAAACTGCAAATCCTGATCCTGAGGAATAACCAAGGGTGGATGAGAGGAGAGCAGCTGAAAATGTTGGGTCAGAAGCTGCAGTGACAAATTCTGCAACTGATCCTGAGCCCACTTCAGGAACTGATGCTGCAACAGGCTCCAATGAAGAGGCTGAAGCTGAGGAGGAGGTCAATGGGCAAGAAGAGCAGGAAGAAGAGAGACAACCTTCAAGTCAACTTGTGCTTCACAGAAGACCTAGTCCATCCAAAAGACCTGGTCCTTTCAAAAGACGAAAGTCCATGGCCAGAATCAGGCATGATGGACCACCTCTCAATGTGCACTTTCCTATAGTTGAATCGACCTACATAGTTAATGAGAGGAAGTTCATTCTCACACTATGCAATGGAAACTACAAAAAGAAAAGTGAGATTGAGATGTTAGCTCTGTCTGCTCCTTACATTTTTGATTTGGAGAACATGCCCATGACCAATCCAGACGATCATTCTGAATCAAGACTCACTCCAAGGCTTATCAAGAGAAGAGCAGAGCAGTTGAGAAGTGAAGGATACAGGTTTTGGTAGCATCAGCCTAGGGGGAGACTGTAAGACCAATAATAGTTGATGCTCACCAAACTCTCCTCTGGACTAAGTCTTGGAACTCTCTAAAGCCTAACAGCCTTCGAAAGGAAGGAGTTAACCTTCAGAAGAAGCATAACTTTCGAAGGATAACTCACTCCTACCGAAGGCTTTTCAAAAGAGTAAAGCTTTCAATGACCTCCTCAGTCCTTAAAGCTCAACACTTAAAGCTTCAAAGACCAAAGCTTCCGAAGATCAAAGCTTTCGAAGACAAAGCTTCTGATCAAGAGCTCAACAGCTTCCGAATACAAGGACTTCTGAAGACTTTGGTGCTGACAAAGATTCTATACACTTGTAGAAATAAACAGAGTTGCTTTCTCTCATGAAGACTAATACAGAAGATATTTTTGTGAAAGTCAGTAGCAAAGAAGATTTGTCAGAACCACAGAAGATAACAAGATATTAATGCCTGTTGTAGTATAGGCATTTATTGTAAAAGTTAAAGGCGTCTTTTGTATTAATTGTAATTAATATGGCTTGGCCTGTCAACTCCATA
Source organism: Mikania micrantha (assembly GCA_009363875.1). Classification (NCBI taxonomy): domain Eukaryota; kingdom Viridiplantae; phylum Streptophyta; class Magnoliopsida; order Asterales; family Asteraceae; genus Mikania; species Mikania micrantha. The sequence continues at coordinate 31,798,927 of CM018691.1, read as the reverse complement.
ACAGATACTAGTTTAAGCATTAGTTTGTTTCTAGTTTTTTGTCCAGCCTTGTATACCTACGAGGATAATCTGTAGGTCTTAGTATAAATACATTCACCTGTTAGTTAGCAAATCACGAGTGTGTGCTTGAGCTAAGTGTTCTAAAGCTTAACAGTTGAATGCAATATACTTTGACCTTGAATTTATAACTATTTTCTGTATTGTGTTTCAATCTGTTTTACAAACCAAGTTGATAGAATTTCCGCAAATATCAACTTTGTAGAAGTTAACTTGTGATAGTGTTGTGTAAGCTACACAACCCGATCCAATATAAAAAATACTCAAAAGATTAAAAACAACCGCACTAAAAAACTAAAATGCCCTAAAAAATAAAACCTCCCCAAAAATGAAAAAACCACTCCAAAAAATAAAAAACCGCCCTAAAAAATAAAACCGCCATAAAAATTAAAAAACGCCCCAAAATAAACCCTGTTTCCCTCGAAAACATTTCGTTTCCCTCTCAATCTGCAAATTGCTCTCTCTAGCAAGCGTGATTCTCTCGATGGCTGTGGCGATTTTTTTAAGCTATTAGCGATTCTATGCTCACTGAAAGTTGACGATAGTGGTGGTTTTCTTGACTGTAGACAGAAGAGCGGTGGTAGTGGTTGCGGCGTCGAGTGGAAGCGCTAGTCAGAAGAGCGGCAGTAGTGGTGCCCTAACTGCAGTAGGAGGAGGGTGCTGCTGTGTTCGAAGGAAATGAGACGAGCGGCTGAGTGGTAGCGGCTACCGGTGGTTGGGATTGAGTTTTTGACAAAGCAGGTACGTGTTTTTGATTCAAAATAAGGTATATGTTTAAATCTTGTATTTATATGTGTTTGTAGTGATTATTTGAGGTGGTTGATCAACATTGAAAATCTAAGTGCACCCGAGTGTTGCTTTGGCATGTTTTGCAGCGTGTGTAAATGTTAATTTGATTCCCGTATGTTCTTTTGTTAACATGTATGTTAAAAAGGAGATCTTTTATACAGAAAGTATGAATATCTTGATCCTACACATTGGGGATTATTTTTTTAAAGAAAAGACAAATGAACAATTTGTGGTATGTGTAGTTGATTACTTTTATTATACTATTGTTATTATTTATATATTTGTTTGTTTACAAGTTTTAATAATATTTTGTTGATTTATGACAAGGGAAAAAAATAAAGCAAATGCCAGTGCAATGATGAATAAAAATTTTGCACATGTAAGAAGAACATGATTTATTGGGTTCGATGAAACATTTGAGATGATCCGCCCTCAACTTGTATCAGATTATGAACATATTAAAAATATACAATATGAACGGACCAAATTTTGGATATTGAGCAAGGCCAAGAAAAACAAAGAAACTAAACCTTATGAACTTGCTTCATATATGAAATAAATAATCAATGAGTTTGTAAATAAATAAATTGTTAACTTAGATGGTGTTTGTTTTTCAGAGGCAAAACGTCTGCAGTTTGCGGACCACATCTGCAGACCTCTTTTGCAGAAGAGATGGACCAAACTTATGCTTATGAAAGGATAGGAGGTGTTTATTTTTCCAGAAGAGCTCACCATCATCTCCTATGAGCACCACCCTATCTCTGCCCTATGTCCGCCGGAATACACCACCAAAAGGAAACAAAACAATCAAATCCTTACCTTTCTCTTGCTGAAAGTGAACCATCAACCATCGTCCTATCTCAGCCAGAAACCCTAGCCGTTGCTAGTGATGGATGGGGATTGAGAGGAAGTAAGGTGGATGGGGACATCGCGTCGAGGCAGTGAACAATGGTGGATGGAGAGGCGGTGGATGTAGTGGCGGTTGTGGGGATTGAGGGGATGTCGCAGCGGAGGAGATTGGTGGGAATGTCGCGGCTGTGGAGGAGGGGAGGGGTAGTCACAACAATGGAGGAGGTTGGGGGAAGGGGCGCTGGCGAAGGGGAGGGGGTAGTTGCGGCGGTGGAGGAGGACGGGGAAGTGTGGCTCGTGGGCGCTGATCGGGTAAGGAGAAGGGCGCGTGAGATTTTTTTACCTAACTAAGAGAATAAGAGGTTAAGAAGATGTTAGAAGTGCTTAGTCAATGTCTGCCTCAAAAAGAGGACGGGAAGACGTTTTTGAATGAAATGTTTTTCGAAAAACAAACAGACTGAAGACCTTAACCTCTTCCGTGGTCTGCGTGACGCAGACATAAGAGGTCAGGAAGACTTTTTTCAAAAAAAAAACAAACACACCCTTATATATTATTAATAGTTGAATGTCTCATCAATTATTATTTTATAGGTTTGTGTTGAAAAAGAAATGATTGAAGATGGGACCTATTTTAAAGGAATTGATGATCCTTTAAATAAAGTTTTGGGACATGAGCACGAAGGACGTTTGCATACGGCTTCAATTGTCATTGGTAATTTCATTTTTAAACATATGAACTTTTTGAAATATTTATCATAATAATGATTGGTTTATGGAAACTATTTTTTGCTAATGACATTATAAGTGCAACAAAAGTTCATGGTGGATTTTTTAAAGTTGGTAAACATCACAAAAGAAGTGTTGCAGGAGTTGATGGAAATCAAAGTACTATCTAGTTCAAGGGGTTGAAAAGAGCCTAGTTCTTCATGGCTCTAGTGATAAATGAGGTGAACGATGCAATAAATATCCACCTATATATGTAATATTTATATGTTTGCAAATAAAATAGTCATATATACATACACATACACAAATTATATTATTAAAAATGTTGTATGATTTTGTAGAAATTAACTCCTTGTGAGTTGTTATTTTCATTCCATCCTAGCTTAGAATTTGTGGTGGCTAAAGGACAAGCATGGCCATCTTTAGACCGAATCTTACATGGACGTTACTAAACGAGAACTATGTCAAGTTCCAAATAGATACGGTCATCGAAGGTTGTGAAAAAAACATGTTCTTGATGTGACTCGTACCGATGAAATTATTTGTGTGGGAGACATGCTTTCTAATTTTATTCAATGGCTAAGAAGACCATTAAAGGTATAATTGTACATATATTGTTTTTTTCAATATTATATAATTTCTATTTTAATATTCTTTGATAAATTGAAGCTTATGAACGAGTCATTGAAGAATTCGCTTGATGCACCCCAACACGAATTTATTTAAATTAAGTTTAGTTTTTTATAATTAAAAAACTTGTTTATTATTTAGGTTGAAGAATTCGATCGCATTGATCTACAAATGCAAATTTATTTAATATAAGTTTGATTTTTTATAATTTAAAAACTTGTTTATTATTTAGGCAAAACAATTTGATTCCATTGATCCACAAAAGGTAACAACAATATAAAGTTGGACCTGTAGGTTTTGTGAACATGGTAATTAGTTGTCAACTTATTTATAATAATTCACATACCACAAATAAATGTAATTACTAATGTTATTATCGTTATATTTTTTAGTTAATACACAAGGAACAAGGTGACCAAATTTAACATCATAAAATCCAAATGCCATCTACATCTGCTCCCAATATTGAAAACCCAAAATTTATTGATCTGGAATTAGAGATTGCTTTGAAGAAAATACAAAGGAGACATTGTTCAATCCAAAGTATAGCTCAATGTTATTAAATTACGCTGGCGATGAACATGCACTTACATGTTCTTCACCTCACGGGATGTATCGTGTAACATATGTTGAAGGTTTTTCATATGTGGAGTTGTTGCAATTGTTCTGCAACAATTGGCTTGATGTTACCATCATTCATTTGTTTGCAATGTAAGTTTATTTATTCTTTTTATATGTTTTAATAGCATCTTTAGACACAATCGAATTGATACACTTAAAATTATTCTTAATTTAAGGTACCTTTTTAAATTTCCAAATTCAAAATGTTCATTCTTCAATCCTCATGAAATTTCGGGTGATATATGTATCAAAACTCCGGATCGTGCAAAACACACATGTTAGATGTGTATTCATTGCATATTGAAAGAACATTTTTTCTTGCACCATATATACCTAATTTAATTGTTTATAACTTATTTATTGTAGTGGTTATTGAGTGTTTTTCATAGTTTATTCTTTGAACAAAAAGGATATATTATATACTCAATACACAAGCAAAAAAACAAGCAAAATTACGCATGTACATTTACAACTGAAGAAGCTTTTGGCTTGCTATTATATTGGGAAATGGTTAAGTTATCTTTAATTTTTTTTAATTTATCCTTTTTTGTATTTAAATTAATTTGTATTTAGTTATTTATAACTTATTTGTTGTTTTCCTGATCGGACATGAAGTTTCTGTGTGTATCTTATAAATATAACTTTAAATTGCATTTTTTTAAAGTTTTGTTAAAGTTATGGATGATATTATTGCATATGTTGGTTTGAATATGAAAATATTTTATATGGATGATAATATTGCATGCATAAGTTGATTGAATCTGGAAATTTGTATATTTGGTACTAGCAATTAATGCAAATTTTTGCAGAAATTTTAATGATGGAAATTTTTATTAAAGCTGTCTGGAATTTAAAAAAATAAAATTCAAACCGCCCCTAAAAGAACATAAACCACCCCAAATAAAAGAAAAGTTTCGCACCATAAAATGAACATGACCAGCCCAAAAAATAATAAATAATACTCAAAACCACCCCAAAATTAAGATTCATAACAGCCCCAGTAAGGTCGTAAAACTGTCCCATAAAATATTCAGAAACCGTCCAAATAACAATAACGACCCAAAAAATAATTAAATCGGACATTATCCATTTTATTTGAGGCAGTTTAATCATTTTTTGAAGAGGATGAGCCAACCGTCCTAAAAATAAAACATTTTTTAAGCGCTTACATATAAGGCGGTTTAAAAATCGCCCCATATGAATATTTAAAAACCGCCCCATATGAATATTTTAACTACCCTAATAAATGTTATATGTACTAGTGAGAGAAGAGTGATTAAGAAATTTATTAAACATTTGGGAGATAAAAACTTGTTTTGACTATTACACTTTTATTACCATATAACTAAATCATTTAATTACCATTTATTTACAAATTTTTCACTATATGTTCTCAACCGTAGATTGTTTTGAGCAATGGTGAAAGAAAGGTTTTCTTATTTTCTACAAAATGAGGGTTTTCTTAGGAACTCACTCATCTATATACGCATGAAAACACGTACCGAAGTGAAATTTCCCCACACACACGAAATCTTCTTTTTATAATATATAATAGTCATTAGTTCACCGGAACACACCATGATTTGAAGATTTCGTAGCAATTTTACGTTTTTGAAAGACAAAAAAGGTAAGGTGAAATCACCTTTCGAAATCAATATTTCCTCTGGAAGTAAATGGTCTTCGGAAGGAACCTAAGTTCCTCAGAAGACCAAGTACCTTCGGAAGATAGCCTTGTTCTTTAATATCTTCCAAGGAAGACCTAAGCTTCCGAAGATACAAGTTTCTGAAGAAAAAATCTTCCAAAGACAAAGCTTCTGATATCATGCTCAACAGCTTCCGAATACAAAGACTTCCGAAGACTTGGTTCTGACAAAGATTCCATATACTTAACGAAATAATCAGAGCTGCTTTATTTCTTGAAGACCAATAAAGAAGACATTCTTATGATTGTAAGCAACACGGAAGATTTGTCAGAACTACAGAGATAACAAGATTTAATGCCTTTTGTAGTGTAGGTATTTATTGTAAAAGTCAATGGAGTCTTATGTATTAATTGTAATTAATATGGCTTTGCCTGTCAAGACCATAACAGATACTGGTTTTAGCATTAGTTTGTTTCTAATATTTTGTCCAGCCTTGTATCCCTACGAGGATAGAGCTGTAGGTCTTAGTATACAATCATTCACTTGTTAGTTAGCAAAATACGAGTGAGTGCTTGAGCTAAGTGTTGTAAACTTAATAGTTGAATTCAATATACTGACCTTGAATTAATAATTGCTTTATGTATTTTGTTTCAATCTGTTCTTACAAAACAAGTTGATAGAATTTCCGCATCTATCAACTTCGTAGAAGATAACTTGTGAAAGTGTTGTGTAAGTTACATAACCCGATCCAACAAATGGTATCAGAGCTTTGGCTCTCTAACTTAAGCAACTAACCATTCTTAAGTTACCAGTTGTTTATCTTCTACAACTCTTTGTTTTTCAAGCTACCTCTAAGTCAAAATGACAACCATCAGTAAGAACGATACTGAGAATGGTACTCTCAACAAACCTCCCATGTTCACTCCGGATGATTGTGATACGTGGAAGGTTAGGATGGAGGGTTTCATCAGGAACCTGGACTTCACACTCTGGAAGTCAGTTCTTGAGGGACCGTTCATCCCAACTATTGCTACTGCAGGTACTGGTGGAGAACCCGTGCGAAAAGACCCATCTTTGTACTCAGATGAGGATTAAAAAAGGACAGAGGTGGACTCTAAGGCACTATGGTTGATCCAGATGGCAATCCCAAACTCTATCATACATGCATTCAAGAAATGCAAGTCTGCCAAAGAGTTGTGGAACTCTTTGCAGCAGATGTATGAAGGGTCAGATGATGTGAAGGAGAACAAAAAGGACATGCTGAATCAGAAGTTTGAGAACTTTTGCCAAGAGAACGACGAGAAGATGGCTTCTCAGTATTTGAGGTATGTTCAATTAGTTGATGAGTTGGTTGCCGCAGGAGTGAAGATGGAGAATCAAGATGTCATCAGGAAGTTTCTAAGATCACTTCCTCATGCCTGGAATATATATTCTGTTACTATTCGTAGAACAGAAAATCTTAGAACCCTGAAGCTAGGAGAGTTATTTGGTATACTCAGTGCATACCAAATGGAGATTGATGCCCAGGAACCCAAACCTACATCTGTTCCACCAGGTTCAGCCGCTTTGTATGCTCCTATCCACAATCCACCATTTCAAAACTATCAACCCATCTATCATTCAAACTCTACATCCATTGTCATCATCCCAGAAACCCCAACTCCATCAACCTCCCATTCAAATCCATTTACAAGCTCAACTCCACTGCTCACCTCAAGCCAGGGAGCATTCATGGCCGAAGAGACCAATTATTTTCATCTGTGTCAGGAGGATTTAGATGGAATCCCTGCTGATGATCTTGAAGAAATGGACACCAACTACCAGATGGCCATGATTTCTTACAGAGCTAAGAAGTTCTATCAGAGAACTGGAAGACAGTTCAGGAAGCATAATATGAAAACAGGGTTTGGTCTAGACAAGTCTAAACTCAAATTCTTTAACTGTCAACAGCTGGGCCACTTTGCAAGAGAGTACAAATCTCCTAGTTCTCAGCCATCAACTTCTGGTCAGCCAAACCACAAAGCACCAGGCTCCCCAACAGTGCAAATATTCCAGAACAGCACGATTTTTCACACTAGAGCGTTCATGCTGAAGATGCATCTACATCAAACAATGCTTTGATGGCCAATGACTCCACCACTACAGTGAAGGTAACAGAAGATATATGTACCCCTGAATGCTTAGAAAAACTAAATGCTTACAAACGTTTTAATGCTCAAGTCTGTAATGAGCTCCAGTCAATGCAAGTGGTTAAGGAAAATTTCTTTGAAGCTGAAAGAAATTACAAAGAAAAAATTGATGAGTTAGAAAAGACTATCTCCAGCTTAAAACATGAAGACACTAATAAGCAGCATCAAATAAACAATCTTTTAGAAAGACTTACAACCGTCAAAACTGAACTTGTATTGGCTGAGGCTTACAAAGACAAGTTTCTCAGTCAAGGTGAGAAGTTTGAGAAACTTCTCAAAATGACTAAGATACCTGAGCTTGTTAAGAAAAAGGATACCGGGTTGGGTTATAACAAAATGGAACCTCTATCTGCCTATACTCCAACGGTGGAGGTTCGATGCAAACCATAAACTAGTCTTGTGTAAGATAATGTTTTGGACATAAACAAGATTGCTCAAGAAAATGACTTCTTTGATTTTAGCCCTACTTTCTCAACATGTTCATCTGAGGATGATACTCCCATTTTCTTGGAAAAAGAAAAACCTGTTTTGAAAAATAAGAAAAGAAATAAGAAAAACAAGAAAACTTCACCCATTTTTGTCAAAGTTGAATATGTGCAAACGAGGAATACTTCTTCAAATGAATATGTTACTTGTCTTTCTGACAAGTCACTAGGGCTAGATCAGAAAATAGAGATGCAAGGACCTCTAAAGCTCAGAAAAATCATCCAAACAAACGTCATGTTGGTACCCCCAAGTCAGAACAATCAGGTTCTGTGAAGAACAGCTCAGCTTCCTCCAAAAGAGAGAAGCTTCAGAAATCAACAAATGTTCAACCAATGTGTCTGATGCGTGGAGACACAAATCATTATGTTGCTGAATGTTACTACAATCCAAGAAGCAGAACACATTCAAGATCACAAGAAAGAGGAAGCCACAAGGCAAGATGGAGCAAATCATCTTTTTCTTCGGAAGAACAATCTGCTTCCGAAAGAAAAAGGATCAGTCAAGCAGCACAAGAAGCCGTCGGAAGCATGCACTTCTGACAACATAAGAAGTAAGAGCAGGAAGTCTTCCGAAGCAAAGAAAACGTCGGAAGCACATGTCAAGAGTGCTTCTGACAAAAACAAGAAGTTCCATTCTTTTGGAAGAAGAAAATCAGAAGAAAGCCCCCATTTCAAGACAAAAACCAAACCATCGGAAGAGAAGGCAAAAGTTGCTTCCGATGGATGCCAGAAAAAGAAAGTTCTTCTGGCCACTCCAAAGGTCCAGAGAGTCTGGAAAAGAAAGGATTCTACTCAACCTCCTGCTCCATCAGCAAGTTCATCATCTGTTCCACCAAAAATGATGTGAAAGAAAATTACTTATAATGATGCAAATGGAAAACCCAAGACCACATGGGCTTGGGTTCCTATCAGGAACTAATTCACTTCTAATCATGTGCAGGGACAGCAAGACTCAAAGGGAAACTTGTGGATTGTTGATAGTGGCTGCTCCTGGCACATGACAGGTAACAAGACCCACCTGCACAAATATGAACCATTATTTGGAGGGTCTGTTGCCTTCGGAAGTGATCCAGTGGGTGGATATATCACAGGTAGGGGCACAATCACAAATGACAAGGTAAGCTTTGAGAATGTACATTATGTGAAAGAATTGAACTATAACTTGCTGATTGTATCACAGGTGTGTGACCAAAAACATAACATGTTGTTCACTGAGCATGAATGTATTATCCTGAAACCAGGATTTGTTGTTCCAAATGATAAAATTCTGCTCAGAGCTCCCAAAAGGAACAACATGTATATGCTGGACATGAGCACAACTACACCACTTAGCAATATAAACTGTTTTGTCTCTAAAGCTTCACTTGATGAATCATCTCTTTGGCATAAGAAGCTTTGTCATGTAAACCTAAAAAACATGAATAAACTTGTCAAAGACAACTTAGTTACTGGTTTACCAACAAAAGAATTCATCTGTGTTGATAAATGTGTTGCATGCCTTAAGGGGAAGCAACACAAATCATCTCATCATGTCAAAGAGATAAATTCAATAACAACAGTCCTACATTTTTTACACATGGACTTGTTCGGCCCTGCAAGTGTGAAAAGTCTAGGTAGAAAGTCCTACTGCCAGGTGGTCACTGATGACTTTTCAAGATATACCTGGGTATTACCAATGATGAAACTGCTGAGATCTTGAAGTCATTCATTCTTAGGGTTGAGAATGAAAGTGACCATCATGTAAAAATCATAAGATCTGATCAAGGAACATAATTCAAAAATCATACTTTAAACTTCTTTTGTGAATCTAAGGGTATTACAAGGCAATTAAGTGCTCCTAGGACTCTACAACAAAATGGTGTTGCTGAGAGAAGGAATATGAGACTGATTAAGGCTTCTAGAACCATGCTATCTGATGCCAAGCTTCCAATAACTTTTTGGACAGAAGCAGTCAACACTGCCTGTTATGTCCAAAATAGAATATTGATAGTTAAATCACATGGTATGACTCCTTATGAAATTTGGCATAAGAGAAAACCATTTATTGGATTTCTTAAACCTTTTGGATGTCAATGCACCATCTTGAATACCAAAGATCATCTAGCCAAGTTTGCTGAGAAATCAACAGAGGGCTACTTTGTTGGGTACTCTTCACATGCTAAGGCATATAGAGTATACATCAAAGATTCTAGGATTATTGGAAAGTCTGCAAATGTTCGGTTTAATGAACATACAGTCAATAAAACTGGAATAGGCCCTGATTGGTTGTTTGATATTGATAAATTCACATATGTATTTAATCTTGTGAAAGAGTATGTTCCAGAACTGCAGAGAACTGTGACAATCCGACATTTCGGGTTAACACCGTTAACCGGAAACTAACGAAACGATACGTTATAAAACAAAATCAAACAAAAAGGATTCAAATCTAATAAAACAAATCTAGAAATAATAAAAATTACAAGAATTAAACATGTAATTACATAAAACAATCAATTTTGACTTTTTAAGTCTCAATTCGAGTAGTAAACAAAGGGAATTTCGAAATTAGCATTAATCCACCATAATGGATGGCATTAATCGTTCCTAAAGCTCATAATAATGATGATAAACGGTTATTAACAGTTAATTGGTCATCAACTGGAGAATTAAAGCCATTAACGACCATTTATGATGAAACCGCCACTAGTGCTTATAAAATTCTTTCAATTCGACAAAAATTCTCGCAATTGAATACCTAAACACCCGAATCGGCACCCTCAGTAACTTCTGAATCCAACAATTCGATTCCAAGGCTTGGGATTTAAGAACTCGATCAGGAGAGGCCGATCTCCTTCAATCCAATATCAAGTCAGGTAAAAATTTATACCTACACGCTCTAAAACATGCGACTAAGATAAACCCAGTGTCAATTTGGGCTTGTAACATCGAATTGAACAAGTTAAAACAATTAGGGTTCATATTAGAACCGAATTGGGGGTTTTGATATCGAAATGGGTTTAAAAACCAAATTAAATGGCACCTTTAGTTTCAGAAGGTCCCGATTAAGGATAACCCTATGCTAATTTTATGAAACAAAAACGAATTATATGAATTCACATTCTAGGGTTCTTGAACAAGAACGATTTGGGGATTTCGATTCAAACGAGTGTAAAAACCAAATCAATACTTACAGATAGTTTCGAAATCATTCATTTAATGAAAACCCTAAGTCAATTTTATCAAACAACAACGAATTTCATGATTTCTAATTCTAGGGTTCTTTCGATTTGGGGGTTTTTCTCCAAATGTGTTTCAAAATAAAATTAAACTACATAAACAGCTTCACAATGATCCATTTAATGAAAACCCTTGGTTAATTTATGAAAATCACAACGAATTGATTGAATTCGATAATTAGGGTTCTTGATATCAACGGATTTCGGGCTTTCATCTTAGATGAGTTTTTAATCGAATTAAAACATACAGAATGGGTCGAAATTCTCTTGTTAATGAAAACCTTATGAACCGTGACCTTTTGTTAAGAAATTTTGTCAATTTGAATCACGGATTTTGAGGTTTATGTTCGAAATCTTATAAATCACGAATTGGAACTTGTTGCTGATTTATAATCAAATTTAATTCATCCCTAAGCTCATTTGAATCAGTAGAAACAAAGCCCTACGGGTTGGGTTTGGATTTCAGTTGAATTCGGGTTCGATTTGGAACCCATTTTTTCGGCTAGGGGTTAACAAAGGGAAAACCGACTTCTTATGGTTAAAACCATTTAAACAGTATCATGTTAACGAAATCTGAAGCAGAGCAGTTGGTAGTGTGCATGTGTTTGGTTTGAGAGGTCAAGGGTTCGACCCTTGCCCTTGACAGTTTTGGAATTTTAATCAAATTTTTGTATTTTAAACCATAACTTCTTCGTTCTAACTCCAATTTAACACGTTCGAATTGCGTTGGAACCGTAACGGAATTTCGAACAAAACAAAACAATAAAATTTACATTTTTTACTCGAAAACACGTTCGCGTATATTTACGTGTGTTTAAGTGAATTGTATATGTTTATACGATTTAAACAAATGAGCGTAAATTCGTGCATACCATTGTATGAACATTTCAAAAGACTTAATATACGTGTTTTGACACGTAAGTGACCACAAACATGAGTTAACATTACGAATAACGCGACGTTATTGTAATGACACAGATTCTCCGTAGAAGGTTGTCTACGCGAACTCAAGAACAATTGATCATTCTATTCGCATTCTAAGGTGCGTACACGGGCCCTTTTTACTTTTACTGTTTTGGGGGAGAAAAAAATGTGCAAACAAATGCTTTTGGATACATATCACTTGCATGAGTTAGCTGTTTACCATAAGTGCGAACATAACACTAAAAGTCCTTCAATTTCGAACCGATTAGTTTGCCGTAGTGCAAAGCGTGGTAGTTGAAGATAGATCTATTGGGTTTGACAAGCCTCACTTGGTAGATGGGATCTACGCAGGTGTTTAACTAGCCAATTCAAACATTACTATTGTTTGTGTTAGACAATAGTGGAAAGGAAAACAAACATTCAAACAGTCAGTTTCGGTGTCGACCGCTTATGTAAATAGTACAAATGACTAGCTATCATGACTATGCAATGTGTGAATATGTTATCTGCAAACATTACATTTCAAACTGTTGTTCAAACATTTGTGTTTACATATACAAACCTGTGTATGCACCAACCTTTGTGTTGACTTGATTTACATGTTTTCTCAGGACACTAAGGCACAAGCAGGGATTAGGACGTTGAATCTCATGCATACAGTTTATTTTATTTGATGATTTAAAACATAGAACATTGTAATTATGGTTTTGTAACTGTTACATTTAGTTATTGGTTTTCAAACGCTTCCGCAATGTTAAACTTTGATCTTACAAATTAAGACTGAATTATGTTTAAAAGCATATAGAGGTCTTTCGTTATGTCTAATGCCTGAGATCCTGGTTTGTCACACCCTAAACGGTATGATTCCGTTAGTTGAAATTTGGGGGTGTGACAACAACTACCTTGGACTCCACCAAGCACACAAGAGAAGAAGACTTTCGTGTTGAACTACCAATAGATTCAAGACAAATCTTGACAGAATCCACTTCAACACATCAAGCAGCCTCACAGTCTGAGACAACCAACACCTCTCAGGCTGTTCCTTTAAGTGACTCTACTTCTGCTCCATAGAGTCAAGAATAAGTTGGGAGTCCTTCTGTCGAACCAAACATTCTGGGAACTTCTCTTCCCAGAGAAAATCAACCCACAACAGTCCAACATTAGAGACTCCAAGATCTACCAGAAATCCAGCTTGAGGTTGTACTTCCAAACCTTGAGCCAAACAACTTGGATTTAAGTTCCCAGCTGGATGTGATTCCAAGAACCCGCATTCATAACACTCATCCTGCTGAGAATATCATTGGGAGTGTTGAAGATGGAGTAAGAACAAGGAGTTCCATGCATGAAGCAAACATTTGTTTGTTTTCTTGCTTTGTATCCCAGATCGAACCAAAGAAAGTTGTTGAATCCTTGAAAGACAGTAGCTGGGTAGAAGAGGAACTCCTAAAATTTGAAAGGCAAGGAGTGTGGAAAATCTGCCCTTTACCTAAGGGTAAATATGCAATTGGCACCAAATGGGTTTTTAGAAACAAGAAGGATGACAAAGGTGTTGTCATAAAAAACAAGGCATGGCTAGTTGTACAAGGGTACACACAGGAAGAAGGGATTGACTATGATGATGTTTTTGCTCCAGTTGCAAGGATTGAGGCAATCTGAATATTTCTAGCATTTGCAGCTGCCAAAAACTTCAAGGTATTTCAAATGGATGTCAAGAGTGCCTTCCTATATGGCAAAATCGATGAAGAAGTATATGTTTGTCAACCACCTGGATTTGAGGATCCTAAGTTTCCTAACCATGTATGCAAGCTTTATAAAGCTCTATATGGGCTGCATCAGGCTCCTAGAAAATAGTATGAAACTTTGTCCTCCTTTCTATTGTCAAACAACTTCAAGAGAGGGACAATTGACAAGACTCTATTTTTCAAGAAATCCAATCAACATATTATGCTGGTTCAGATATATGTTGATGATATTATCTTTGGTTCTACTAATGAATCTCTCTGCAAGGACTTTGAAGCACTAATGAAGTCCAAATTTGAAATGCGTTCAATGGGAGAACTCACTCTCTTTCTTGGACTTCAAGTGAAGCAAAATCCTACAGGGATTTTTATTAATCAATCAAAATATGTCAAGGATATTCTTGAAAGGTTTAACTTCAATGACTGCAAATCTCTAGGAACCGCAATGTCCAAAACAACATCTCTAGGCCCTGATCTTGAGGGGGAGGATGTTGATCAGCACCTGTATAGAGCAATGATAGGCTCTTTGATGTATCTCACAGCAAGCAGGCCTCACATCATGTTTGCAACCTGTCTGTGTGCAAAATTTCAGGCAAATCCAAAAAGTTCACACATGCTCGCTGTGAAAAGAATCTTCAGATACCTGAAAGGAGAACCAAACCTAGGATTGTGGTATCCTAGAAATGCAGACTTTCAGTTCATGGCCTACACTGATAGTGATTATGGAGGATGCACCATCAGCAAGAAGTCTACATCAGGAGGATGTCAGTTTCTTGGATCCAGAATAGTTTCATGACAATGCAAGAAGCAAACATGTGTCTCCACTTCTACTGCAGAAGCTGAATACATTGCTGCCTCTAGTTGTTGTGCTCAAGTAATCTGGATTCAGAATCAAATGAAAGATTATGGAATAGAACTCTCTAACACTCCTATACAGATAGACAACTCCCGTTTAATCTCCATAACAAACAATCCAGTCAAGCATTCGAAGACCAAGCACATTGATATCAGATATCACTTCATCAGAGATTATGCAGAAAAGAAGTTAATTCATCTAGTCAAAGTTGATACAGAACACAATCTGGCTGATATCTTCACCAAGGCTTTTGATGAAGGAAGATTCAGGTACTTAATAATGGTATGATTAATTTTGAATAAATGAATTGATAACAAGGAGTAAACAATCCTTCGGAAGATAAACTTAAATTATCTTCTGATGAGTAGTTACTCTTCAAAATATAGTTTAAGTCTTGGAAAGTATTATTTACCCCTTGAGTCGGAAGCAATCACACTCCAGAAGACATAATTTCTTCTGAAGTATTTCTATTCCGATACATTGACTTTACCTTCGGAAGCTCAATCTTCTGCTTAAACAATAATGATTTTCTAAGCAATAAATATTAATCAGAAGAAGATGTCTTCCGAAGCACAATTAAATCTGATGAACTTTTCTGAACCATCAGAAGCAAGTGCTTCCGATGGTGTATTTAACATCCTTAAATATGCATCGGAAGTGCCTATCTTCTGAAGAATATTTCCTGGTCTCATGACCTTCTTCTGAGATCAATATATTCGGAACTCATTGGCACCCCTTTTGAAACTTGTGAGAATCCCAGTGCACAACAGCTATCTCGGAAGACCTTTTCTCTGACACTTCGGATCTCAAAATATTAAATGTGTCTCTATATTAAATGCTGACATCCGAAGGTATAAAAGGTCTCCCACTCATTCAACTTTCTCTCACCGTTCCATTTTCAAATTGAAGTCCTCATTTTTTCTCAAATCAAACCTTAAATCCTCTCCAATCACTATGGAATCTCTTGCTTTTCGACCTGCTCACAACTTGGCTGCGGGACTATCAACTGACAATGACGCTGACTTCGCATCCATCATCTCCTTCCTCAAAAGGAGCAGGTACCATTTTGCACTAACTGTCAAACCTGTGGTGTATGAATCTCATCACCAATAGTTTTGGCATTCTTGTTCTGTTGTTTCTTCTCCTAATGGTAGAACTCTTATGGATACCATTGATGCTCAACCTCTCTCCATTTTTGTGGAGACCATCTGTCGGCATCTTCATCTTAATGATGCCGGTGGAAGGACCTCATTCACAAGGGATGAGGTAGCAGAGACCTTTAGGTTATTGGGATATAAGGTTCTCTCCCTACAACAACCTATTTGAAGAGTAGAGCTCATACATGTTTTTCTTCACTGTTTGTCGAATAAGGCTGGTGGTTGGGATCAAGTTCCTTCTGATTTAGTTGCGACTATTCATGGCTTTATCTCCAATCAATCTTTCAATTTCTCTGCTTTCATATTCAATAACTTGGTTGACAATCTTTCGTCACCCAAGAAATTTTATATGTATCCCAGGTTTTTGCAGCATCTTTTTAACAGTGAGTTGGGTTCTTCCCTCTCACAGACTGGGAACATATATAATATTCCTTTGGTAAATGCCAAAGTTTTTGTTCAGCTGAAGAGGACCAGTGCTGAGTTCTCTGGAACTTTCACTCCTCTTCTTCCTTCTATGGAACTCTCTGCTCCTGAAGGTGACAGCACCGTAGAACCAACAGTTGCTGATCCCACACCTTCCCTTTCTGTTCCTCACCCAATCAAAATCACATACAAACGCAAGTAAACCCCTGAGCAGCTCTCTACAGCTGTTCAGGTCCCTTCTTCTGAACCCGTCAAAAAAAAGGTGAAAAGAACTGGCAGGCCCAGTTCTGCCTAATTGGATCTTCCTCTAGAACCAGTAGCAGCCCCTATCAAGCTTGAAAGCCCTCAGAGTATGTCACAATACATACCTAAGAATATCCAAACGGATACCCCATTATTGAGTATGCTTCTGCTGAAGCAACTCCATTAGTTCAGGGACTGTCTCCTAGGTCCGAGGAGAATATTATCCATCAATGCCCCCACCCATACTTCTTCACCACCTCAAGGATTCTCAGCAGTAGCTCTGGATGACCCACTCTCTCCAACTACCTAAAATTTAATGAGAGTGGTGACATACCTACAAGCCAGGTTTCCTGACCAAGAGCCTTCAAATACAGAGGTTGACCCCAGAAGTTTTGAAGGGGTCAATACAGTGGAGGCTGCCACTACTGTTGAACCTTCTCAGGTTCTATAGGCCAGTGGTACATGCAATAGGTCCTCCCTTGTGGCACCTCACATTGCTGATGACTTCTTTGAGGTCATCCTCAATGAGTGGAATCCAGGGTGCCAAGACACCATATCTGGTGGTGGATGCAGGAGCTAGGCTTAGGACTCCATCGCCCCATGATTCCACTATTGTGGATGAGGGCACTACAGCACAGGAATTGACGGCCACCATTTTTGCACTTCAAGCCAGGGTAGCCCACATAGAAGCTGAGGTTGCTACCCTAAGACAGTAGCAGAAGAAACCCTATCCTCCATTCCTGAGTTCTCTGAGGATACTACAAAGGAGCCTTCCAAGGTGGTTGGTCAACTGGAGGAGGTAGTGAATGCTAAGGTTAACTCCGAAGCTGCAGCTGCTTTCGAAGGCCCAGTCATCTTTGAGTTTACTTCCTCAGAAGAACAATTGGCCGATAAACCAACTGGTGAGGCCACATGATCCATCTCCTCTTGGTTAAACAAAACAGAAAAAGGCAAAAGGAAGTTAACCCAGAGGAGGAAGCTGAACATGAGGATAGGAGGGTACCGAAGAAGAAGGGCGACCAGATACTTCCTTGGATGGAGAAATTCTCAGACTTTCTGGTCTCCTCCAAGAGAAGGGTTTTGATGTGGATGAGATACTGAACTGGACGGTACCTCGAATTCTCTCTGAGCTGGATAGGGTGCAGCAGCTAGAACAGGCTGCTGCTGCATCCAAAGTTGTGGCCGTCCTCACAAAGAAAAAAAAAGAGGTTGCCTACCTAGAGAAGATGAAGAAGATCCTAGTGAACTATGGATTCTCTCTGCAGCAGCTTGGCCCAATGAATAACTCTACCATGGACATGCACTTAAGGGAAATCAAACAGAAGATAGCCAGAGGAGAGTTGCCTTCAATGGAGCAGATCCAGGCTCAGAGGGAAAGTCTAAACTTAGGCTTTGGGGGAAGATTCATTTTTGACATACCCCTCTTTGGTTCTACAATCAGAGAAGGAGAGGAGGTGATGTATGGTGCATCAAAAAAAGCACTCTTCCCTAAGCCAGAGCCTCTCTCCCCTCCATCCGGTCCCTCATATGACAACATGCCTATATCTTCAGTGATCAAGATAAACAGAGGAGCTACAGAGAAAACAACCACATCTCCTGATCCTGAGATATCAACAAGGAAGGATGAGAGGAGATATGAAGAAACAACTGCTGCTAAGGTTGCAGCATCAGAAAAGGTTGAAGAGGTAACAGCAGCTAAAGCTGAGGTAACATCAGCTGCTGAAGAAGCTGAGGAAACTCAAGAAACCAGAGATTAGAGGGATCTAGCCTTGATCACAGTCCAAGCCAATAAAAAGAGAAGGAAGACCATGGTTAGAAGAATAAGAAGGACTACAAGTTCCTCTGACTCTGAGTCTGATTCAGAGCCCAAAAGAGATCCATAGCCCATTCGATCATACATTCCAATAATAGGGATGCTCAACAGAAAATGTTCACCCTCACTAAATCAAATGGAGGAATAATGGTGCTGGATCTTCTCATGTTGATGATCATTGATGACCCATTTATATTTGACCTTGAGATGCTCCCTCTCAGCAATCCAGATAATGGCTCTGATGGAAGGATAGCTGTTAAATGGGAGAAGGCAAGGGCACATGTCTTAAGAGGAGAAAGGTAAGAAGTTTTGGAAGCATCAGCCTAGGGGAGACTGTAAAATCATAGAGGCTGGTGCTCTCCAAAACTTTTTAAGTCCTTGTCTAAATTCCCAGAAGTCCAATAAAGGCATCGGAATAACAATGCTATCTTCCGGAAGTAAATGGTCTTCGGAAGAAACCTAAGTTCCTCATAATACCAAGTACCTTCGGAAGATAGCCTTGTTCTTTAATATCTTCCAAGGAAGACCTAAGCTTCCGAAGATACAAGTTTCCGAAGATAAAAGCTTCCAAAGACAAAGCTTCTGATCTCATGCTCAACAGCTTCCAAATACAAAGACTTCCGAAGACTTGGTTCTGACAAAGATTTCATATACTTAAGGAAATAATCAGATCTGCTTTATTTCTTGAAGACCAATAAAGAAGACATTCTTATGATTGTCAGAAGCACAGAAGATTTGTCAGAACTATAGAGATAACAAGATTTAATGCCTTTTGTAGTGTAGGCGTTTATTGTAAAAGTCAATGGAGTCTTATGTATTAATTGTAATTAATAAGGCTTGGCCTATCAAGACCATAACAAATACTAGTTATAGCATTAGTTTGTTTCTAGTATTTTGTCCAGCCTTGTATTCCTACGAGGATACAGCTGTAGGTCTTAGTATATAATCCTTCACTTGTTAGTTAGAAAAATACGAGTGAGTGCTTGAACTAAGTATTGTAAACTTAACAGTTGAATGCAATATACTTTGACCTTGAATTTATAATTTGTTTCTGTATTTTGTTTCAATTTGTTCTTACATAACAAGTTGATAGATTTTCCGCATCTATCAACTTCGTAGAAGATAACTTGTGAAAGTGTTGTGTAAGTTACATAACCCGATCCAACCAAAAGGTTTTCTTATTTTCTTCAAAATGAGGGTTTTCTTAGGAACTCACTTATCTATATACGCATGAAAACACGTACCGAAGTGAAATTTCCCGACAGACACAAAATCTTCTTTTTATAATATATAATAGTCATTAGTTCACCGGAACACACCATGATTTGAAGATTTCGTAGCAATTTTGCTTTTTTGAAAGACAGAAAAGGTAAGGTGAAATCACCTTTCGAAATCAATATTTCTTCCCAAATTTCGTTTAGGTTTCGGGCGTTGCCACAAACCCCACAATGGGTGCTACCCTTGACCTCTGCCCGCTCACTAGCTAGTGGGACCGCCAACAGGGCTTTGCCTCAGCAGGGGCTTTGCCTCTTGAACTCCATCAGGAGCGCTACCCCTAGGACCCCGCAAAGGGGCACGAATCCCTTGACTCCCGTTAGGTCCGTAGCTCAGAAATCTTAAACGAATGTGCACACCTCTAAACTCTTAATGACAATGTTTTTTTTATTATTGACTTAATATAGTGAACTTTTATTACGTGATAACATTACAAGACACAAACCGTCAAGCCGACCCGAAAATTTTAATGTTCAGTTCTATCTAATTGAAGCGATTGAAGCGTCTGTAAAATAGTGAACCCACTAGAAAATTTTCCTGAATCTGCCACTGGGTGTGAGGATATCATTATAGCAGCGGATGATTTGTGGTGTTCAATCTGGATGACAGGTGTATAATCATAAGAATTTGTTGTTGATGTTTCTGTTAAACCCCTTCTATTTTTCTTGGCAACGAGTCTGACTCCAAAACCACTAAATTCGTCTCCTTCAAGGTCAAAAGAGAGAGCTTTGTATGTTTGATCCCACCACGTAGTGTTTATCAATGAATCAAATGAAACATACCAGACAAATGTATTCTCATCACCATCACTCTCCTCCCAAAACACATCATCTTCAGAACTAACACAGCTCGAAACCTGCTTCACGCTTATCTTAAAATAGTCTGTCTCAATGTAGAAATCCTTGGAAACTGCACACATTAAGAACCCAGAAAAGTTATCACGCCAATTCTCTGGAAGTTGCAATGTATATCTACTCCCTCCAAGGAGAGGCGGTGTAAATCCCATTGGAATCTCGAGACCAGGAAGTAGGAGAAGCATTGGACCATTTTCGATTCCCTTTCCCTAATTTATTAACATAAATAATTACATTCCAATCACCGTACACATACATAGGTTTTAATATGGGTAAAAACACAGATTTAGTCTAAAAAGTGTATAACTGTATATGGTGTCCTAAATTATAGCGATGTTCGCAAAAAGAAATAATAACAAGGAAACCATCTCCAAAATTTAGCACACCATGTAATTTTACACTTTTTCAACAATATCTCCTTTTAGTATAACTCAACCCTGTATGTAGGAGTATATATATTTGTGTGTGTGAGCATGAAAATAATGTTGGTTCAGGCCCCAAGTTACACAAAAAAAAAAACTCACTCTAATTCATTCATACTCATACTTACATATATAGTCAAAACAAAACTAAAAAAATGCAAACATGTGAGACCATGTTCTCACATTAAACCCACTACTTCCTACCATTTAGCCCACTCATTAGACCCCACTACTAAGACTCTTTCCAATTAAACATGCTGAATAATCTAATTAAAACACATGCTAAAATACCCATTTGACCTAATCAAAATTAACCTAACATTCACCCCCTTAATCTTGATTTCGGTCATGCTTCTTGCTTCTCGATTCGAACCGTTCTTGTTTGCGTCGAATCTTCTTGCTCTTGCTCCGTACTTTCACATGCTAAACATTGCTATTTTCTTGCTCTTGCTATACGAATCACAAAGATTCAATTATCTTGCTACTTGCTCTTGCTTAACTTCTTCCTTTTGCTTGCTTGTTTAAACATTTCTTGCTGCTTGCCGAAAAAGAAAAATTGCCCTGCTTGATTTATTAATCAACTTGTTTTCTTTATATTAAGACCTAGCCGCTTGCAGGTTCCTTGCTTCTGAACAACTTCCAACCATACTTTATTCATGAGTGCCTCCTTAATTCACCTACATGTGCATGCCTCCTTGCTTCCGTTTCTTTAATTTTTTTTTTTAAATCATCTTCTTCCCTTGCAATCAAAAGAAAAAAAAATACATTTGATCGTGACTTGCTTGAATAACCACCGAATTCAACGTTGTTCTGCATGCTTTTTTTTTTCTTTTTTTTTCTTTCGTTCCAAAATTCTTGCTTCGGATTACCAAATCGATCGGCATTGCGGCTTCTTTCTTTCTTCTGTTCTGATCCTTTTATATTTCTCGGTCTTAAAAAAACCTTCAGCTGCAAGCTACGTTCTTCCTTTCTTGCGACCCCGACTTTCTTAGGCCTTCTTACTTGCGAATTCGTTACATGAACTCGCCGGTCTTTTCGGTCTCACCGGAATTTAATTCCCGGCCACGTTCTCTTTCGGTGGTTGCTGCTTTGGAGCAGCCGGTCTTCTTGATGCTTACGGTCTCTTGCTACTGCTAACATCGATCACTGATGTTCAACCCCGTCCTCTTGCTTCTTTCTCTTCGATCAGCCCCGCAGCCAAGGGCTGCTATCGAACTCGACACCGACTCCCAAACCGGCTTCTTTAATTAACCTTAGCTCTAGATACCAATTGTTGGTTCAGGCCCCAAGTTACACAAAAAAAACTCACTCTAATTCATTCATACTCATACTTACATATATAGTCAAAACAAAACTAAAAAAATGCAAACATGTGAGACCATGTTCTCACATTAAACCCACTACTTCCTACCATTTAGCCCACTAATTAGACCCCACTACTAAGACTCTTTCCAATTAAACATGCTGAATAATC